>CAOLHI010000051.1:0-50000 GCA_948474755.1 Ctenosaura bakeri | reverse complement strand
GGATTTAGTGTTAGAAGTGGATAGAGATTGATGAAGGGCGGAAAGAGGCTGCTAGTTTTGTGTGGGAGAGGTTGCTTTCTTTTTCCCTTGTGATTCGGTCTTGGAAATTCCCCCTTGTGATGATGTGTCTAGGGTGGCAAAACGATGCTGGGAGAAAGAATTCAGCTGTGATAAGTATAGGGGGTGATTGAAGGAGCCTGGCTAGTTTGGAACCCAGGACACTCCTTCCCTCTTCCATGACCCCAGAGGAAGAAAAGATTTTTTTTTAACATTTTTGGTTTTTTTCTTTTTATCTAGCCTTGGAAGTGGGTGAAAGAAGCTGAAGAATCCTACCATAAGATGGAAAATAGATTAACATAAATCTCACTCTTCTTACTGTGGCAATATGCAGGCGAACACTGGGAAAATGGCAATAAGGCTTTTCTTGGCAGTGGGAAATTTTCTGAGTAATTTTTGCAAACCAGGGATTTCAGGTTCAACCTGGCACTTCCATTTTCCAAAACAAAAACAAAAAAAAAAACGACCATGGATTTTTTTTAAAGAAAATACTGATTAGAAGTACATCAGGTGATACCAAAGACCTCTTAATTAGACTGGGAAACCAAGTCAAGTGCCCCATGACAAAATCTAGTTACTACTCTAGAGTCAAAAACCCCCAGTTGAAGAGAATAAAGGCTTACAATGGATTTACAGTTTAACTTGGGTGCAGTTGGTGTTATAAACATACAAATGTATGCCTACCATTTTTAAAGTGAGGGAAGCAATTCATTTTTTCCTCCTCCAAACTATGTTTTCCTACTAGAAGCCGTCTCTTGACCAGCCATTGTTCTGACTTTTGTTTTCAGAGCTGGGACTTATACTCTTGAAGCCCGTGTGCCAAGAATCCGATGTTGGGCTCGGCTTCCTGGCTGAAAACAGCAAATCATCCCATGAGAACTACCATTTCCAGCCAAAGGAAGGGGTCCAACAGGAATCAGCATCTATTCTTTCAGGTCTGGCAGCAGGGAAGAGCACAGGAGGTGGAGGCTGTGGAATCTGAAAAGAGAACTGAAAGGTAAAAGGGACAAAACAGTGTTGGAATATGACAGGTGCTTTTAAGGCGCTTTATTTTCTTTCTTAAATGTAGTAGTGAGACTAGATGTCCCCTGCGTACAGCATGCTGTACCCTTCAGCCATTCCTTGTTGTAGGAAGTCATGAATGGAAAACCTACAAAGAGTACTAATGGTTTGTTTTCTGATGTACCTTGCAGTTCTTGGTAAGCTGGTAACAGCCCTTACCAGCTTATTAAAACATCTGGTTCAGTTGTTATCTTTGGCATTCTTAAATTTTTCATAAGATTTTTGTAACAGGACATGAGTATTATACAAGGAAATACTGTATTTTTGTCGGACCTGGAAAAAATATGCTTAAACAACCTAAGGTTGACTGGAAGTGTTAAAAAGAAAGGGTCTCGGTGGCTTATTCTAGCAGAAAGTCTAGATGTGACCCTGTAACTCCAGGGGTGTTCTTTTGGGGGGAAAAGGGTGCTCTGTGCCATAATATTACTGTATCAAACTTCTTTGTAAACAATTCCGTTCCGTTTTGGTTTGGGTTAGATTTGTATAGCACTTGGTTACCAGGCTCCTTTTTACCAAATCCTATCATCATAAGGACTGTAAAGCCCTTTTGATGTTGTGTTTCAGGCAGACAGTATGTATGTATTTTAATTACAAATTTTAAATTGTTGTATTTTAAATGGTTTTATGTGTTTTTAGTGGTATTTTAAGTTATATTTTAGTTTGTATTTTAGTCTATACTGTACCCCACCTTGAGCCTTGGGGAGAGGCAAGTAAGGAATAAAATTTCATTTTTTATTATTACTACCACACTACTACTGTTGTCATTTAACCTCTTCTGGAAAAGAAGCTTCTGTTCACAATACTCATTGTCCCTTCAGGTACTTCTTTGGCACTGACATCTGCTCTCTTTTTGCTTTTTCTCCTGGGTAGGTGACACTTAAGTTGGAGATGGGTGGCGGAGAAAGGTTCAACATTCCATCTAGCCAGCCCAGAAATGCTACCAAGAGCCACCAACAACTGAACAATAGGAAAAAGAGCAAAGATCAGAATTCCCAGATGAAGAAAATCCACAAAAAAGAGAGGGGACATGGGTGCAGTCCATCATCTGTGGCGTGGCAGGCCATGCAAAATGGGGGAAAGAACACAATACATTTCCCAACCAACCAGACTTGGAATCCAGCTTTATCCCACTCACTTTTCATACCTCAAACCAATCAAAACTACGCTGGAGCAAAATTCAGTGAGCCACCGTCCCCAAGTGTTCTTCCTAAGCCACCAAGCCACTGGGTATCTGTTTCACTTAATCCCGCTGACAAAGAAATCATGACTTTTCAACTTAAGACCTTGCTTAAAGTTCAGGCTTGAGGTACCTTATTAACTGTACATTGGAAAAATGACACGTTTAGTTTTGTATTGCACAGTATGGATCCAGTGTTAAGTTTCCAAAATGAAAACAGAGGCACATCTTATAGGAAAAATAGATTTAACTGTGTGTTGGTAGGTGGTTGAATGTGGATGATGGGAAGAACCTCCCCATTAATTCTTTGGTGTGTTTGTGTGTTCAGCATAGTTAGCAGTTCTCTTGGCTACTGTTGCACTATTGCAGATCAGTCAGAACATGCTGGGCCATCATTAGTAGCGACTCAATATTGACCATTTGATTTAAATTTCATTGTTTTAAAACTGCTTTGTTCTGCATGCCTTTTTTAGGGAGACTTGAAATCAATGCCAACCAACTAAATTTCCAGCAATTGCAGCACAATACAGTTGAAAAATGTTTTGATTTGTCCACATCTGTGAGATAGTGTAGGCATTAAAGCCAATTTAGTAACTTGTTTTCTTATTAGAGCTGTTAGGTTTTTTAAGAGTAAGACACCTAAAATTGCTCAAATACTGTTTGTGTGTGTTTTAGTTTAATAAGTAATCCATGATCTACTCCGTTGGAATGGTAATTTGGGCAGGCATCTATCCATCCAAACCCCTGTGACCAAAATGTAAAATACTTATATTAGGAAACTTCAGTCTGTGTAACACTTTGTGAATAAGAATAGAAACATTGGCATGCAGTTGATCTCTAGCTTTTTAAGAAACACATGCCTAAATATGTATTGTATTGAAAACAAGCAGCTTGTATGTGTGCCAATTTGAAGAATTTTTGTATTGCCAGGTGACTGCCAAAAGCATCTTAAGTGTTTTCCTTCAGACAATTTCATGGAACTGTTTGAAACACATTTTGTGTTCTGTTATCATCTGGTGAAGTAGAATTGAGGCCAGTCTGAAATTGAATAACATGTAATATAAACTTGTTTAGCAAATGTAAAATCATCTTTTATGAATGGAAGAAAGAGCCATGTAAATACATGTAAAACTTGTAGCATATGTAAATTTATGCTAGGCTTTCCTGCCAAAATGAAATATTTTTAGTACAAAATTGCTGAATGTAAAAAGACCATGCTTTAGTGCATGGCGTGATGGTTTTTTTAAAAAAAATAATTTTGTAAAAAAAAAAATCTGAAAGCACATGTCTGTGCCATTGCACTTAAAGAGTACCACCAAAGGTATGTGCCCATTTATAACTTAGGTGGTAAGTTGGATTTTTAATCGACTTGGTACAAAGAGGACATTGTTTTAAAAAAGGTAAAACAAAAAATAATTTTTGAAGTTCTAAGGGTGCAGTACATTTCTCTTTAGATACCGGAACAAAACTATGGAGCTGAACTGTATTAAGCTTCAGTCAGTACCTTTACTTGAACATAGGTTTACAGTAGAACCAAGGTGTTTTGGACTGCAGCCAGTAAATCAGTTGCTGTTTTAGATATGTTCAGTAACTTCAGTGGAGACAAATGAGTATTAAGAAACTTCAGTGCCCCAAATGGTAAGAATCCATCTTGTTTTTGTGAAAGCCTACTTCTGTGACTCCTGCTGGATTTTATATTTAGGTTTGAAGGTGTAACATTTTATCTTTGCACTTTTCTTGGTGGTCTTGTGTAAGGTCGCATTATAGCTTTTAGAAACTGTTTCTCAATTTGGTCATTTTCTGAACTTTGGTGACATGGTGAAAATCTGAAATGGTGTTTATAGTGCCTAAATATATCAATGGTCTGAAGAAACTCAAGTTCCTTTCACAGTGAATTACCAAATGGCAGTACTGAAGATAGTAGTGATGGAGAGACTATATTTACTTTGAAAATCAAAGTCTCAGGTGATATATCTTAGCTACTTATACATTTGAAATGTTTTTGCAACCAGAATTTAAAATATACCCCAGGAAACGAAATAAATTGGATATTTTGTTCAAAATTATTTTGTCCTACATCCCAGATTTTTCCCGATGTTCTAAAATCATTGTTATATCCCAGGTGTAATTTTGATGTTCTAAATTTTGTATGTTTGACATACTGCTTGGATATGAATTGGAAGCAAAATTTAAATAAAATCCCTAAGCTTTTCTCCCCCTTAACGTGTTGGTGTCTTACTTAATAGATTTAACACTGTGTATGTCCAAACTGAAGCAGAGAACCTAGCAGCACAATTAACCCAATTTGTTGAAATTTCATTGGTGTATTTGTCTATGACATGAGTTTCAAGCTCAATTTCATCTTGGGCCGCATCAGCATTTTGGTTGCCCTCAAAGGGCCGGTTGTATCTGTAAGAGTACCTAAATGGCCCTATTCTTTTATCGTATTAAATAATTGCCCCTGCATTTCATTATTACTGGTTTTCAAATTGCCTTTCCTCTGCATCAGCTTTTATTTTGGGGCTATTTGTAGTTTATGGTCCCTATACCTCTGTGAAGTCTGTATATTCCAAGTGTGCCACTTTTTGCTCCCCAGCCCCACTCTGTGCCTCTTTCTGCCACAGCTGCTGGAGAGGTGCCAGGGCCACGTGAAATGGCCTGATGGGCCAAATTTGGCCCACGGGTCTTGTGCTTGGCACAAGTGGCCTATGACTTTAAAAAGATTGTTTTGATTTGAAAGAAATGCCACATGAAATTTACAGAGGAAGTACATGGATGGAAAGTGGCAGATACAGCAATAGGTAGTGGAAACATCAAGTTAGCTACGCGTAGGCAAAAGCAGAGGAGGCAGCGACCATTTTTCACACCTGTGCCATGAACAGTTCCAGTGCAAATGGAAATGTTGTATTACTGCTGGTTTAATCTTGGCTTCTTTCCCAAGAACATTACATGTACTTAACCTCTCACATGCCAGAATGCTTTGCAAACAGTGGCAGCTGAAGTATGAAGTACAGAAGACCCAAACTTCCACTGAGGCAGGGATAATGGATTGTGTGGCACATGGAAGAACTGACATTTTCCAGTACTTTCTGTGATGAGCATAGTTTTAAGTTGATGTGGCTGATATTTAATCAAGTTTGCTTTTAAAAAATTGGTCACATGAAACTACCCAACTATGCTACTGAAAAAACAACATATTTGAACTATCTGATTTGAAATATGTTGGTAATATAACTTACCACCCATTCTCACGAGCTAAACGTGTCCACTTAAAAATTCCTCTCCAACACCACCTGGTTCTGAATTCTTGTCAGTTAAAATTTTATTACAATACAGAATTAATGAGTTTCTATTCCTTATTTTTATTACAGCATGTTTGCTAGATTTACAGAAAGCTGAGAATAAACTAATTATTCCTTGATCGAAACACTGATGTTTTAAACTAGTACACAATATTTTAAAAAGAACATATATAAAAATACCCCTTTAGAAGCCTCTATAAGAAAGGAAATACAAAGTTTATTTCCACAACTTTCTTCTGACCAGAGCTGCACAGAATGCTACAATTGTACAGTTTCTTTTGAACTATACATCAGGGAGAAGTCTACAAAAATTAACACAATATATAAGTGATTGCATAGCAGAACACTAACTTTTAACATTGAACAAAAGAAATATACAAAGGTTCTAGCATCACCCTTTAAACATATTCCACAACCAGAACGGAAAAAGCCACCTTTATTCTCATGTGGCCAGCTGGAGTAAATAAAATTTTCTAGAGAAACCAGAATATTCAATTCTAGTAAACAGAAGGAGAGGGCTGTAAATGTTTTGATAGTGGCTTCCACGTTTCAGGAGAAAAGGTAACAGAACATAGTGCTCTCTCAAGAATACTTTCCGATTATGCCATGGCAATTTTTCACATTTAATTTAGATCCTGTGTTACAAAGCCAAAAAGAAAGGATGCAGCTCTTCTTCACATTCCATGTGAACACAGTTAAGCTATGCTATACTGCAACTGGAGCATTATTTTCATAAACTTCCTCAACCAGAGGCTTATTTAACCCATGACAGGCTCTGATGTGTAAATTCAAATTGTCCGTTATGCTTGGAGAAGTACCTAGAAATTGGTATTCAAGGATACTCAAGCAACCTATGATGTCAATGGCAAAAAAGTTTAGTTCTTACATACTGTACACACTAATCTGAAATGTTTCATCTGCATTTAATACAGCTAGAAAACCTACGCAATTTGTGGTCAACTGCTTGCTAAAACTTATGATACATCACACAGCATACAAATGTATACACATTTACCTAATTATTTAACTGAATATTTTTGCCTTCAGGGGTTAAGAGGTTAGTCAGAAAGAAGTACCTGTAATCTTGACAAAATTCACAATACGCCTCTTATGGCCTTTTTTCTGCTCCATTTTTTATATTACCAGAACCATTACTTCAGCGATATCAATCAGTACCTCAATTCCATCTTTTCCAATGTCCTATGAGCCAGCCATCTTGGCACAAGTAGGCATGGCAAACAGTCCCCTCCTTCTAGTAACCCATCTATTTTTCACAGCAGTCACAGTTGCATAATAGCTGTTCAGTTTTCCAGCTGCACGGCAGGGGATTACTGGACAAGTTAAATAGGAATTAGTTATTCTTTATAGATGTGACTAGGACAATGCTGGAAACGAGAGTGAAATCAAGGTACCATAGATAACTGAAGCATAAAAATGCAAGTCTTTTACAAAAATATACATAGAAACACCACAAGAACCTTGTAGCTGCCCATGACATTTAACAAAATGGACTCTCTTGTGTAAGATTTTCAATATTGTATTTTAATAGTAGTAATTGCCTCCTACAGGCCTAACTGACAAAATTATTTTAAAGCAATGTTGCAACATCATAACTCAACTGTGTAACTCAATAATACATGCCTAAAAAAAAAAACAATGTACATTGTTAGTGGCCACTGGACTTGGGACTAGCCCATGACCTGGATCTGGATTTTGATCTAGATCTAGAATGCGATCTCGACTGAGATTTGGATCTAGCTGGTTCTTTTTTTCTTGATTCTTTTTCATATCTTGAGCTGGACTTATATTGTGTCTTAGAATCCGTTTTAGAGGTGCCTCTAGATTTAGTGCGAGATGCAGACCTAGAACGTGATTTAGCCTTCACTTCTTTTTTAGGTGGTGACTTAGATCGTGATCTTGAATTGGACTTTGACCTTGAAAAAGACCTGTTACGGTGTCTGAACCTATCAGAAAGAGGAAGATAATAAACTTGAATATGGACAAGCTGCTAACAGTGGTGTATCTTAAATGTCTTACTGTTGCAGGTACAAAGTGTTCTGATTTTGAATTTGTTATATAAAAGAGTGTTTACCTATCATTATCTGAACGACTTCTGCTACGGCGACGTCTTCCAGCAGGTCTACTGCTAAAAAGGTACATCAGAAAAAGTAAACAGTGGCATATACCTTTACAATTTTTCACACACCCCCAACTAAAGCGTCTTGAGAATTGCATTGGTTTTTTTCATGTTTCTTCAATGATACAAAGATTATTTTTGATGGTTCATGCAAGGTATGATAACTCCCATGCATGTTATTACTAGGGTGACTTGATATCTAGGTGTCAGACAGTCAATAAGATCTCTCTTCTCCATTACACGGCAGCATAGGTCAAGCCAAGTACAACACTTACTTTCTAGGACTATAAGATCTGCGATAGCTGTAGTCAAAAGAACGGCTTCTTGACCTCCTCCTTTCATAACTGCGGCTTCTAGAACGCCTGTATCTGTCATAGTCGTCATAACGGGAAGAGCTGTATACATTTCTTCCTTCTTTAGCTTTCATTTGGTTTGGTGCTGCAGGAAAAAAAAAAGAACAGCAATTCTTTAATGTTGTTATGTACCAAGTCGACAGTGACTTAGGGCAACTCTACTCTAGAGTTTTCTTGGCAAGATTTATTCAGAAGTCAGCTGAGAGTGTGTGACTTGCCTAATGTTGCCCGGTGGGTATCTGTGTTGGGGTGGGGATTATAACCTTGGTCTCCTGGTGTTCTAGTACTACACTCAGACTGCTATGCTCTGCTGGCACTCTTTAATATTAAATTTTAAAAATACTAGAACTTACAATTTTTTAAAAATCTGGCTTCTGTAAAAGCAGTGCCTTCCAATCATTATATAAAGGAGCTATTAATAAGAAACACAACTATGGCAGCTTGTATACCCCCTTTAATTTGTATTTCTTATTCTTGTTACTATTCCCCAGCATTTGTCTGAAACATACTTGTTCTGAGAAAGGCCGAGCAGACCATGGGGAGCAAGGAACAAGAGGACACCCCTGATGTGAATGTGTTTCTTTTCCACAACAGAGACTGTTGGCCCATACGGCCTTTATGGTAACTTAATCAAAGGAGTTGTCTTTCTGAACTATGTAAAATGTGAGCTACACAAAATGCAAATACTGTTTTAACTATGAAAAAAACACAATTCAAAAGTGCTTCTTTGAGACTCTCTTTCACTACCCAGAATCACACTATCAATAGTTTTATTCTACTCTAAACTGTCTGTGCCCCAAATCATTCACTCTGAAGGCTGTTAACATCTTTTAATTCTGTGCACCCTGCTCATATGTGGGACTATGTAGCCAACTACAAGTAGTGCCCAGTGTTCATTTGGCATGCAAGTCTGTCCCCTATGATCTGTCTCAAACCCACCCTTACCACATTCTCATATCAATCTTATGTTTCCAGGACCAGATTTCTTTCTCCATTTTTGACTGGACTATATGACTGTCCATACAACTGGATCAGCAGTGGGGATGCTGCAGCCCTTCAGACTGCAATTCCCAGCATTCTCAACCATTGGCTGTGCTGGTAGCACCACAGAACTTGCAAGTCAACATCCAGAGGACTTCACAACTCTCATAGCTGACCTAGGCAGACCTGTCTACCCAACAGAGTTTCATATTCTGATGAAGTAGCCATCTTGGTTTTCCAGACAGCTTCTACTTACTATACAGCCCAGTCACATAGTGAATGTAATATTTCTGCCTTAAAATTCCTGGATCCCTAAAATGGGGAACACTCCAGAATTCTAGGTAGCAGGGTTTATGCAGTGTATGAAAATAATTTTGTTTCTTATGATTCTGTGACTCAAAATCCAGTGTCTTATTTATTTGGTGGACACACACTGGAGGCCTAAAGAACTGTGCCAAGTTTCTTAGGTCTTAAGGCACCAGATCCCATCTGATCTTGGAAGCTAAGCAAAGTCAAGTCTGATTAGTACGTGAATGGGAGACCATTCAGGAATACCAGATACTGTATGCTATACTTCAGAGGAAGGAACTGGTAAAACCACTGTGAGTATTCCTTAAGAAAACTCTATGAAATTCATGGGGTTGCCATAGGTTGACAGGTGACTTGATAGTGCATGCATGTGCACAAACACACACATTAAGCACATCTTGCATCTTAGCTGGCTCCTCCCTTTGCTTCCTCTGCCAGAACATCTGTTGCCCCCCTGTTCTTAAAAAAAAAATCGTCAACACATCAATGTCAAAGGAAACAATAAAAACCTTTACTTTCTATTCCAAATATTAGCTTTGCAATCAGATTGGGAGTGGCTCTGGGGTCCCTAACAGCAGCTTAGCCAGCCAGTTTTCCCATTATCCTGTTGTCATTACCACCGCGATGATGACCCTGTTTTCAGTTTGGGATCAAAAGCCAGCTAACTGGAGGACATCCCAGACCTTCTGAGATTTCACTGCCAGCCACAAAGTGGCGCCAGCCAAGAAACGAGAACATAAGGGTTGCACAGGATCAGATGAAAAGACTTATCTAGTCCAGCCTTCTCTCCCCACAGTGGCCAGTCAGATGGCTCTGGAGAGTCCATAAGGGGTGTGTGAACATACCATCACTTGTGATCCTCAGCAAGTGGCACTGAAAAGCATGCTACTTCTGTTATTGAAGGTAACACACAACCGTCATGACTATGGATCCTTCAAGACTCTGTCTAGCACTCACATCATCCACATTGGCAACGATATCTTGTGTTAGCTTAAGTATACTCCATGAGTGGCAGTAATTCTCTCTGCCCTGGATGTCTAACCATTCAAACTTGTAGGCGGACTGAGTTTTAGCATTATAAAAGGACTAAGAAAAATAGTTGCCTTTCCTACAGTAGATGCTTTCCCCTCAAGCTAAAATTCATATATCCTAAGCTAAACCTTAAGAAAGCTTTTATGGCATGTAGCCTCGTAAACCCTGCCACTCTATTTTCTGCCCCAGTCTCCCTCCTCCCCAATTTATCAAGACTACTTCCCCATCTCCACCTCTTTCTCTGTTACTGCTATGAGAAATATCTTGTCCGTGTAGCTCAGGCAATTGGCATACTAATGTAAGCATTCCTGGTACAAAAGAGACAGTCTGTTTCTCCAATATTTGTCAGAATTAATTTCTCCATTAAAATAAAATAAAATATAAAATAAAAAAAATCTGCTCCATGCATTTCAAAGATACTCTTCCTGTCCTCAGCCATTTAATACAGAGTTCAGGAAAAAAAATTCTTCACAATATTAAATTCACATCAAAATTCTGTGCTTGTGTGACAAACCTGTTGATGCAGCTCAATCGCAGCCCTGATTATTATATTTTAAGATGGAATGTTCTAGTGAAGAATCAAATTATAGAAAGAGTGCACATACTTTTCCGGTCTCCTTGAGCAAATTGGATTTCTATTTGACGGCCGCAAATCCATTTCCGGTCCAAATTATGAAGGGCGTCCTCAGCATCACGGACATCTTCAAATGTGCTAGATGTTAAGGTACTTGGGAATCTGAGGTATTTACAGCTACACAGTTAGCAAGCTTTGGCTTTCCCAGTATGTCACCACACACCTTTGTTTACCAACTTTTCCTCATTTTTGGCATGTTCTATAGCATAACAAAAATTAGCTGACATTAACAGTGTCTATCTGATACTATAAGACAAAAAGCAAATTTCTGAAAAAAAGATTTATTCTTAATGTCAGATTTCTCTCATTGCTAACAATGTTTCAAAATGGTTCTCACCCTAAAATTAACTTTATTTCCCTCCACTAAAGAATTTGTTTAAAACATTAACAATGTTGTAGTTTGCTGAGGAAATTAGTACTAAAATGGACGTTTCCTACATTTTTCTACTATTGGTTAAAGTTAAGTCACTACAAAATTATATTTTTATGACAAAAACATGATGCTGGCAAATTATTCTTGAATCAGATGTCATATAGCACACTAGCTAACACTCTGCACACCTCTAAGTGACCTACATATATTCACTGTTCCTAGATACCCTCAGTATCAGCCAAAATTTGGATATGCTCATCTCAAATCAGGAGTGATTACATTTAACTGAGAACCACAATTTCAAAGATATCACCAAGAATAAGCAATTTATTACAGGGTCCACAGCTAAACTAAACCAGAAAAAATTGATTGGTTAACCACTTACACAAGCAGCAAGAGGACAGTTCTTATTCTGGAGGATACATGAGGCATGGCTCCTTTTATCTTGGCCACCAGTCAACTTCATCTTGACCTTTAACTCTTTAAGTGCTTGTTAGAAGGACTTGTCATGAGATGGTTGGTCAAAAATGACAGATGGCTTTATCTTTATACTTTGAAAAACAACCTTTTTCCCCCATTTGCAGATAAAGCGAAGCTTTGTCTCTCATTATGGCTTGTATTTCTTCCAGCTTTTCTTTATCTTTTCTTTTCCCAAACTTTCCCTTCTCTTCAAGCCTGATCCTTAAGAGGTCTTTGGCTTGTCTACTTGCCTTAATTCTTGAATTCTACTCTAAAGGTTCTTTCATGCTTTCTCTTTGGGGTCGCCATTACTGTACAGCTTTACACTCTGAGGCAACAACAGAGGACAGTAAATTAGGGGACAATAATCAGAGCAAGAATCTTCACCTCATTTTAAACAAATCTGCTTTTGATCAAGTTACTCGAGTTTCCATTTAAAACAAAATATCAGCCACATTTTGCTAAGCACAAGAACAAGTTTATCATAAATGCCAGTTATATTAAGAGACACTCTGGAGGCAGCAGCAAATGCTATTTCAACATTAAAACTACAAATCTGAATATGAAGCTTGCAACAACAAAGTACATTTTACTGGGTATGTCTTAAATTCTAAGATATAGAAAGTTGTTAGATATTAATCTGTGGGGAAAACAGCACACACCACAACATTACATACAACACAAAATAAAACAGCTTTTTCATTTAGGTTGGTTACCTCATACACAAACGTGAATTTCAAACTTCAACACCCCTCACTAATCAGCCATCTGAGGAAAGGATATTGAACATAAGCAAATCCTCTTGGACGGCGCGTGTAGAAATCCAAAGGTACGTACACATCAACTATTGGACCATAACGCCCAAATTCACGACGCAAGTCTTCAGACCTGAAACAGAACACTTAACTTTGGTTTCTTTTCACTGATTATCCTGACAGCGAGTGGAAGGCAAGACACAAATCTACTTAACACACACTGAGCCAACAGCATCAAGCCATTATTTGAAACTAAGATTACAATCCCATACTAAGATAAATTGCGTATGACCAACTAAACAGACCAGGACTTACCTCAAGAATAAATATTAATATGACCAAACCATGATTTTTTTTCTGAGGATTTCGCAATGAAACTTACCCCAGACATGTTATGTGGCAGGTTAATCAACGAAATAAATTACTACTCAGATATTATTAGGATTAACTGCTGACATTACATGCTTAGAATATTTGAAGTAGGCTAGAATCTTCCTGAAGAATTTAGATCTATTACAGATCATGCCATGCTATCTTGTCACTTTATAAGCACACAAACAAGACAGTAAAGGAGCATCACAGCCAAATATGTTATACATAGTGGCTCTAAACTGACTTTCATTGAGGAAGCCCACCCTATCAGCCCAATGTAAATAACAACAATCTATTTCTTTTCCTTACTCTAAAGCTTGGGAGTTCGAGATGGCTTACAGAATTGTTCCTGCATTAATTGTACATCATATTTCCAAGTTTCTCAGAAGCCCCAGAACTACAATGTAACTGTGACTCTACTCAGTTCCTGGCTACATAAAAGACTAGGGTTTGCAACAGTTCTCATGACAAGTGGAACTGTGGGCTGATCACTGAGATATGCCTATATTACATTTAAGACAACAAGGAAGCTACTTTTTGTGACTGCCTGTCCATTTTTTTTCCTGTTCTTCCTCTGCCTAGAATTTTTTTTTAAAGCAACATTGGCAGGACAGTGAAAAAGGATTGGGAAACACAAGACTTTCATTGGTAGGATGCAGAAGTATCTAGTAACTACAGTAACATTTCAGCCTTGAAAGACTCTACCCTTGCCAATTCTACTCCAGCCATGTGTACCTGTTTATAACAAGGAAGGTGAACAGCAGCTCCCCCCCCCCAGCTGATGTAAACAGCTTAGAGTAAAAGGGGAGAAGAAATGAGCCTGCTTCCAAATGATTCTGCATACCTTAACCAAGGCTGACCTCATTATTTTATTTCACATGTGCATATTGTCAGTTTTGAACAAATTGTGTGCCCTCACACGATGAACTGTTCTCTCTCTCTCTGTGTGTGTGTAAGCAGCAGGGTACTTCTCCCTAATCCTTCCATGTTTTTACTGCCCTGTAACAAATTTTCTGTTAATTATGTAGGTACATTCCTAGGCATTACTCCTAAGTTATGGAATGGCCTGCTGGAGGAGACCCGACACATTACCAGTCTTGACGGCTTTAAAAAAGCCGTCAAGACTGTTCTCTTCCGACAGGCCTTCCCAGACTAGTGTTCCACCGCCTCTCATAATTTGTCTCTTTGTTTTAATTTTGTTTTGAATTTCTTATTAATAATTAATGTGTTTTAGGGGGATAGAAGGGTTGGTGGGTGGGGAGGATGGGGTACATTTTAACGTTTTAATGTATTTATATATTTTTGTAATGCCGCCTCGATTCACTGGGAGAGGCGGGATAAAAATAAATATTATTATTATTATTATTATTATTATTATTATTATTATTACTACAGTATGTAGTATGAATTGCCTGGACAAGGCAAGTATGGTGCTTTAAATTTAAGGGCAACATAAGTGCTATTTATATACAATAAGAAATCTGAAAGGGCCTAAACACACTAAAGACACCAGACCCTGTCTGAACTTGGAAGCTAAGCAGGGTTAGGCCTAGTTAGTACATGGATGGGAGACCACCAATGAATACCAAGTGCTGTAGGCTATTATTTCAGAGAAAGGAACTGGCAAACAGCTACTTAGTTTCACTGCATACTAATACAGGCAACTTTTTCAATATATATGCACACCACCTATATTTTCCCTCTCAGCAACTGGAAGGCTATTTGCTTGGCAAAACTAATCTGGAGTCTACTCAAAAATATTTTTAGGGAGATCGTGGTAAATATTTGCCTTAATTTGAAGGCAAAAAATATTTGAAGGGATGCCACGTAGAGGAAGGAGAGGGCTTGTTTTCTGCTGCTCCGGAGACCAGGACAAGGAGCAATGGATTCAAGCTGCAGGAAAGGAGATTCCACCTGAACCTCAGGAAGAACTTCCTGACGGTCAGAGCTGTCCGGCAGTGGAATCTGCTGCCTCAATGGAGTGTAGTGGAGTCTCCTTCCTTGGAGGTTTTTAAGCAGAGGCTGGATGGCCATCTGTCAGGAGGGCTTTGAGGGTGTTCCTGCATGGCAGGGGGTTAGACTGGATGGCCCCTGGGGTCTCTTCCAACTCTACATTTCTATGATTCTATATGATAAATACCTAAATGGAATTCCTGCTCCCAAGCCGAGCTGACCTACTGAAACAACTGAAATTGTTAAGTCAACATTTATGTAAATTTCATTAACACAATTAGTTTACTCTGTTGGGACTAACAAATAGATCTGGGTACAAAAACTGCTAAAGGCCCTGAACTTCACATTTCCACCAGGGAGGAGGTGAGGTAGCAGCATGGAATAAACACATGGAAAATAAGTTTTTAGGCTAAGTAATTTGGAGAGTAAATATTTTTAAAAATGCTAAAACTATAGAAGCTGTTGCAGCAAAAACTGAAGTTGGGGGGAAAAAAACCTCCATGGGGACAAAATCAGAAGAGAAAGTAAGTACCCATATGAAGAACCGAAAGCTCTCTTACAAGAAAGACTATGGAGTGGATATTATAGCATAATATTCGTCCCCCATGTTTTTTTAATCTTCCGGAAACCACATTTAGCGCCAAAAAATAAAGTTTCGAAAACACACGGAGACACTTAAAAAAATAAATAAATAAAAAAAGCTCCACCGACCACAACATCCATGTTTGGCCCTGAAAACGGACCTCGACAGTTCACGCTTTTTAATCTGATGTTCTTTTAATTAATATATTTCTAACCGGTGTTCCTACGCTTTTAATTGCTTCTCTTTGCCGCTGTATTGAAACCTGGGGGTCCCCCGCCTCGATCCGGAGGGGAAAGGCGGGCAAGAACCTGTCCCTGCCATTGTTGTAACGATTGTCGCTCCTGTTTCGTAAAGAGAACCACCGTGCGGGGGGGGGCTGTCGCGTGCGCGCCCCCTCTTTTGCCTCCCCGGTTTCCCGATCCGCCTGAAGCAGCGAAGGGCGCAGCGAACAAAAGGCGGGGTGGGGGTGGGGAGAAGCCGCATGGCGGGAAAGGCGGCGGGGACGAGGCCTCTCCCGTTCGCTCCGTCTCGCTTTCCGCCTCGCTCCACCCCCGCGGCCGGAGTCTGGGGCCATGTCTGCACTGGTCGGTTATAGCGCGATGATTCCGCTTTCAACCTCCTCTGGAATCCTGGGGTTTGCAGTTTCGGGAGGGGCCGGCCGGATGCCCTTTGAGGTCTCTTCCAACTCTATAGAGGCCGGCCCCTCCCGAAACTGCAAACCCCAGGATTCCAGAGGAGGTTGAAAGCGGAATCATCGCGCTACAAGCGCCAGTGCAGACATGGCCTGGGCCTGGAGAGCCCGCCAAGGCCTGGGCCGGGGCGAGGACCCCAGGCGCGGCCCCGCCGCCTCTCTCCTCCGCCCCCACCGGCGCCCTCAGGCCCGCCCGCCGCCCGCGCTCTCCCCGCTCCTCCTCCCCCTCACCTGGTGTCGTCCGCCACGTTCCGAACGAACAGCGAGGTGTTCGGAGGCCGCAGGTAGCGAGACATGGCGCTCCGGAGGGGGCGGGCGGGCGGGCGGGCGGGCGGCGCGACGAGGCCTGAGGGAGACGGTAACGCGGCCCGAGCGACCCCGCTCTCTCTCTCTGAGGCGACGGAAGGGACACGCACCGAGCAGCGCCTTCGCGCAACCGCCTCGCGGGGCGTCCTCTCGCGAGACTCCGAGGAGCCCGCGAACTCCCCCTCAGACGCGGGCGATGGCGCGTCGCCTTCGGTCACAATAGGAGGCGGGGAGGAAGCAACGCGCATGCTCCTTCGCTCGCGACGTTCTGGAACCTGCGTGAGATTTTTCTGCGCAGGCCCAGTACTGTTTTGTTTTCACTTTTTTTTTTTCCCTGGGAGGGCAGGCCTGTCGGAAACGCGCCAGTTGGCGCATGCGCGCCTGGCCGTTGTTCTCGGCGAAAGTTTTTCCCGCCTTTCGTCGAAGGCGGCTGCTGACCCCGCGAGGGCAGAAGTGGCCGCAACGTCGTCCTTTGTGGCCTTTTCTAGAACGAGGGCGGGGAAAAGCGGAGCCGTGTTAATAAAGTTCTCCGCGGAGTTTTTAGTGTTGCTTCTCGGCCAGTTCAGTCCGAGTTTGCGGAACGTTGTTTCTTTCCATGAGGAGGAGGCCTGTAGGCCTTCTGCGGTTGCCCTTCAGACGCTGAGGTAAAACAACTACCAGCCTCTCCACACCACGCTGTGATAGTGCTGTGATTCCACTTTCATGGCCCTGTGGAATCCTAGAATTCCCAGCCAGGGAGCGCTTGGGCCGCCTGAGGAAACTACAAATCCCAGGATTCCACAGGAGGTCGAAAGTGGAATAAGAGCGCTATGACGGTGTCGTGTGGAAAGGCTTTAGGTTACCTCTGGGAGAAAATGTGCTCTGGATGGGCCCAGAGGCAAGGTGTGCACATGAATTGCCTTGCTGCTTTGCTAATAGCAATTAATGGATTGTTAATTGCTGTGTATTTTAAGGGGTTGGTTTAGGTGGGTGGGGAGGATTGGGTATGTTTTTAATGTCTTTTAATGTATAATGTATTTCATGTTGTTCGCTGCCTCGATCCATGTGGAGAGGCGGGATACAAATAAATTTTATTATTATTATTATTAACCTTAAAAGTCAGGTTCTTTTCGCTTTCTGGAAGGAATGGCATCAGGTCCAATTTAACTAAGGACACAAGAGGATGTTTGTACACTCTCTGCATACTCAGAGGTACTCACATACCCTCCAAGGGTCCCAGTTTGGGAGAGAGAGTCCTGAGAAATCGTCTGCCCTCCCCTTTTTTTGAGCTGCTTTTCCAGCATCCCAATTGCTCTCTGCTGCTCCCCCCCGCCCCCGTCTTCAGTTTATTTCAATGGCACCAAAGGGCAAAAGGAGTTAGCACTCAGGGTCTTTCCGCACAACACTGTTAGAGTGCTATGATTCCACTTTCAACCTCCTGTGGAATTCTGGGGTTTGCAGTTTCCGGAGGCCAAAGAGCTCCCTGGCTGAGAATTCTAAAGACCCCTCCCTAAACTGCAAACCCCAGGACTCCATAGGAGGTTGAAAGTGGAATCATAGCACTATAACAATCTTGTGCGGAAAGATCCTCAGTTAATGGATTCAAGCTGCAGGAAAGGAGATTCCATCCGAACCTCAGGAAGAACTTCCTGACAGTCGGGGCTGTCCGGCAGTGGAAGATGCTGCCTCCATGGAGTGTAGTGGAGTCTCCTTCCTTGGAGGTTTTTAAGCAGAGGTTGGATGGCCTTCTGTCGGGAATACATTGATGTGGGTTCCTGCATAGCAGAAGGGGGTTGGACTGGATGGCCCCTGGGGTCTCCTCCAACTCTACATTTCTATGATTCTATGATGCTATAACTCAGGAAGGGAGAGAAGAGAGGAGGGAAGGGAATCCTGCCCTTCCTGGTAGCTTCAGGCAAAAGCAAACTGCTGTAGCCTCATCTATTTCCTCCCACCTTTGCCATATTGACTACGCTGCAGTTGGGGCCACAGATGTTGAGGTTTGCACCTGAAATGTTGGAAAACTTGTACTTAGCCTGATGTGTTTCCAGCCTGGCTTTGAGCATTAATAGCGTCAGAGTAGCTGGTTCATCTTGCCAGTAGTTAATCTTGCAAATCTTGCAGGTGGAGGGACTATTAATATAGCAAAATCCCAGGAGAGTACATTTGTGGGTAGTATTTAAAAAAAATGCCATGGTGGAGAAAAGCACCAAAGTAAATTCTCTCAGGGGCAGCACCCAGTATAATTACGAGTTGTTTCCCCAGTACAAATGCTTTGTTGGGGATAGCATTAAACCTTTATTCACTCATCTGAAATATTGTTTCAAAGATATTTTTGTTATTTTTTTTAAAGACATAGAAAAAAATGAAGAGGCTGCCGCTGGTTAATAAAAAGTCTGCTGGAAGGTGTTGCAGAAACGCATTAAAAAAAGGGAAGCAGCTAAGATGTAGCTTGTGCAGGGAGACAGCAGTTTTAATAAACCACTTGAGCAGGTGGAGCCATTGTTAACCTCCGGTTGGAGATGTGGCGCATCTCTTCAGGCCCTTATGCTTCGGAAATGTGCTGTCAGGCACAACAGCATGGTTTTCCATTCTCACTGACTTCCTGTTCTTGCCGCTGATTATGTTTGACTGCAATCATTCTCAAACTATATTGGGGAAAAGAACACTCCTGAAAAGCTTATTAGGTGTTCCTTTAAAAATAGACATTGGAAAATTGTTGTCTCATGCTACAACTCTCAGAATCTCAAAGCTAACATGGACACTGGGAGTTTCAGTCCAAGAAAAAAACCACACAAATAAATCTCTCCAGTACCCTTAGGGTTGACAGATAGAAAGCTAGAGAGGGACCCTGTACTTTTGACAGTTGCATAGAAATGGACATTGCAGCTGGTATTACTTGTTACCTAGTGGCAGGCCCCTCCCGAAACTGCAAACCCCAGGATTCCATAGGATGTTGAAAGTGGAATCATAGCGCTATAACACTGTAGTGCAGAAATTGCCTTAGTTTCAGGACCCAACACAGGCAAAGCAGTTACGTGTTCTTTAGTGCTTCAGCAAAAGAAATAGAACCAGACACTCTCCCTGATACACACTGCACTTTATTACCAAATATAAAAATATCTACTATGAAACAGAGACACCTCCTTTGTTTTAAATCTTCCTGCTTCTTCTGGTAAATGTTGCTGAGCCAGATGTGATGGTCTGTGGGAAATAAGGTAGGCTTGCATAAGTATAAAAGCTCTCCAGACATTCATATAGCACCATGTGTAAAACAGTGCAGATTATAAGGGCAGTTTAAAACTGGGGTGATCACAGAAAGTGGTGGATCATTTACAACACCTTTCCCCTAGTTCTCTCTAGATCTAATAGGCTATAATAAGTGTTGTCATTCCCAGCCAGTGAATGGTGACAGGGGAGTTTGCAGTCCAAAACATTTGGAGGGTACGAGACTGGGGAAGGTTGGCATACAGTAATGTCCACAATAAATTAAGACCACAAAAGGAAACCAAAGAAACATTTGTGTGAATCCTTGCTTTTGTTCAGCACGGAAACCCAATAGCATAGGTCTTCGGTTAGCTTAGAATCAAAGTTTCTCTTGCCCATGAAATTATTTGGTTGGTCTTGGGTAAGTTTGCATGTCTGCTAGGGGTTCTGGAACTTTTTGCCCTCCAGGTGTATTTACTATGGGTCCTTCTGCACTGGAGGGCTGACTTTACTTGCTTCTAGCTAAAATGTGGCGGCAGAACAGAATGGAGCGTGAACTTTGGCCATTTCCACGCTAGCTTGCTATAGTGCTATTATTCCATTTTCAACACCCTATGGAATCCTGGGGTTTCAAAGGCCCCTCCCTAAACTGCAAACCCTAGGATTCCATAGGATGTTGAAAGTGGAATAATAGCACTATAACAGGCTAGTGCGGAAATGGCTCTTGGCACCACAGTGACTTGGTGGGGGGGGAAGAGACAAAGCTAAGTCAAAACATAGACCCCCCTGGAGAATCTGAACTGAACCACTGAAGCTACAGTGCAGATATGTGCAAAATAAATATTTTAAAAATGTTATTTTAAATTATTTGTACATTTATTAAAAAATACATTATTTTAGTTTTTATGTATTTTTTTATTTTAAAAGTTACAAATTTAATTTTTTCATTACCAAATTTTAAAGATATTGTTAAGACATTAAAAATGAAATTACATTAAATTAAAAATTAAAGCGTTTTCATCTTGTCATGTGTCAGAGAACAGGGAAATGGGGCTACGAGAGCAGATGGCACAGCAGTTGTTTTTAAGAAGCAAACTCCTCTTTTTTTTCTTCTGAAATTAACTGGATTTACTTACCTCCACCATTTCATCGCCTATTATTTCCTGCTCATGGGTGAATTTCTCTGATTTGGCTATTAGCTTCCCATCTACCAAGTTCACTACGCACTGTGAGAAGAGCAAAGCAAAGATATTGTTGAGCAATGGATGGAGCAGTGAGTGACAAAGGACTACTAAAAGCTGGAGTTTTATTTATTTTATTTGTTAAAAAATTTGTATCTTGCCCTATATCTAGAAGTCTCATCATGGTACACCTATAAAATCAATACAAACAGGTTAAAACAATGGAAATAAATTACCATGACTAAAAAAAATAAATTAACACACAAGTTCAAACAGGCTTAGAAGATTAAAACAGCTATATTATGCAACAGCTACTGTGGCCATTTCTGCACTAGACTGTTATAATGCTATTATTCCACTTTCAACATCCTATGGAATCCTGGGGTTTGATGTCAAAAGTGAAATAATAGCACTATAACAGTCTAGTGTGGAAATGGCCACAGCCTCCTGTTTGTGATTTGTTTGCCCCTTTTCTCTGGGTCTGGCGACTAGAACAGCCCACCCTGCCATGTACTGGCTTTGAACTTGGACCATCCCCTTCAAGCTGCTGTGCTCTTAACGCCATTTCCACACGACACTCTTATAGCGCGATGATTCCACTTTCAACCTCCTATGGAATCCTAGGGTTTGCAGTTCCAGGAGGGGCCAGCTGGCCCCTCCTGGAACTGCAAACCCCAGGATTCCATAGGACGTTGAAAGTGGAATCATCACGCTATAAGAGTGCCGTGCGGAAATATTCCAGGAGAGGCATGGGCTACCTTGACTTTCTTGCCATCCATAGTGTTCATTTCTGCTTCTTTTCCCAGCGTGAATGTGTTTGTGACAGACTTGTTGGGGGTCTTGGACGTGACGACAAAGGTGCTCCCGGTCTGGCGGATTTCGGTGATGGGCTTGACATCTTTGGCGATTTTGATGATGTCGTTGGGCAAGGCTGGGGAACAGATCCAAAAAAGAAGGAATACTCATGCTTTGGTTAAGCAAGGAGTGCACAAAAATCTATGGGCATCAGTGGAGACTTTAACCGGGGTTGCTTTATCTATTAGGTCTAGGGCCTATGAAAATTTTAGGGTCTACAGAAACAGGATTAACAAAAAGTTAGGGAGTACGAAAACAGGATTAACAACAAAAAGTTGTTCCTACTGGCACGTCGAGGCAAGGTGGGGAGTTGAGTACAAGGCCATTTCCGCACTACATTGGTCTCGTGCCATTATTCCACTTTCAACATCCTGTGGAATTCTGGGGTTTGTAGTTTACTGAGGCCAAAGATGCCCCTCCTGAAACTGCAAACCCCAGGATTCCACAGAATGTTGAAAGTGGAATAATAGCACTAGAACAGTATAGTGCGGAAATGGCACCAGAGTGCCTAGGGTCTCCTAAACCCTTAATGTGGCCCTGACTTTAACAACCTCCTGCTGGGTCAAAGTAAGACATTCATCCAGCTTCTTGACTTCCCACAATGATTAGTCTAATCTTCCAGGACCACCTCTTTTTGCACGAAGCATGAACCAAGGGCCCCCCTCTCCCATTGTAACTGGCACTCAGCGTTAGTCTGCTTCTCAACATGGGGTTTTGGAAGTTCTTCCTCTGGACTGCAAGTCCCAGAATCCCCCGGCTAAGATGCTGCCTGTGGGATTCTGAGCATTGCAGCCCCAAAGTTATTGTTTCTGAGCATTGAGAGTTTCCACATAACTAGCATTGCTAGCAGCCGAACCTGAGCTGCTCCCTTCCTCTTATCCGACATCCTGTTAAAATCAACATTATCTGCCATCTGCAGCAGTGGTGATTTCCATACACAGAATACACATTGTATAAAGAAGGACCTTCTCTTGCCTGGAAAAAAGAAATGTTACAATATGTTCAGCAGAAGAGAGGTTTTGAAATTGAAGTGGTATAAAAACATATAAGTAGAGAGGATTTCAGTGCAGGATTGGGTGAGCGATCTTATTAATAATTGCAGCTGGTGGTTGAAATAAAATTCTGCAAATGTATACCAGATACTGTTCTGCAATAAAATTCTGCAATAACATACAGACACTGTTCTATAATAGAATTCTGCTGTAGAATTATGAGCAGAATTATAGATGCTGTTTGATGCAACAGGCAAAATCAGAATGCTGAAAAGTTTTTCTGTGTCGATAGACCAGGCAATGCCGATATGACAATGCTTGGAAGGGGCTTGGGAAAAAAATCCTTTTGGGACCATAGCTCCAAGAATCGCCTCAGGCAGCATGGGGAGTCGTGGTTATGCTGGCTAGCAGGATTCTGGGTGTTGCCATCCTAAAAGGTAACATTTCCAAACCCTGGAAGTGTTCACTGTTTTGATGCAGATGGATATATGGAACCCCCGCTTGATGTTCTGGCTTGCCAAAAAATTGCTTCAGCTAAAAACAGGAAACTCAATACTGAAGTGAAATAGGTCAAATCATGTTCTTGCCCCACCCAGCATCTTCCAAACATTCTGGGCCACAACTCCTATCATCCCAAACCAGCTATGATGATGGGACATGTGGTTCCACCTATTTGGATGGCATCAGTTTAGGGCAGGCTGCTTTGGGGAAATGCTGAATCTACTTTGACAAAATCCATCACAAGTTGCTTACCAATAGCTTTCAGGAACTCTTCATATTTCTCCTGCACATAGACCTGCCACGTGCCATTGAATGCCATTTTGGTGTGCCACTGAGCGGTAGGACAGACGAGCGGCTGGTAGGAAAAGGACAATGGCAACTTCTAACGGGACAGACGCTATTTATAAAGGAGGAAGTCTCAGCATCATGTCCGGAATGGAGCTCTGAATTACGAAACGGGGAGCTATCAATCATTAATCCTAAATCTGTACTTTGTGGGAATAACCTCCCGTTCGTTGTGCTGGAGAAATCCTTATGGACTCTGAAACAGCCAATTGCCAAATTGTATAGATGAGATTTGGGGGTTGAACAGTGAAGGCAGAAAACCTCAACATACTTACTTCTGAGTTTTACAGCTAAAAATGACACCAGGAGAATGCTTCGTTCTGATCAGCATATTTCCTTCCATGAAGTAGCATACCATCCAACTGTACCAATTTGATTAGTTTCTTTTAAAACAGTTTCTTTCTTTTCCTCCCACTTGTCCCCATCATCCGTCAGTTGCTACTGAGTTTGAAATGCAAAACTAGTTTGCAATAATTCATTTCAGTTTTGCTGGCTATTTAAACATATGGCCTATGAGGAAGAAGAACAGAAAGGATGTTATGCATTGTACTCTCCTCCCCTAGCAATGCATTACTGGGGAAAAAAGGTCAAAAGAGGATACAGATACATGTAAAATTTATGTGTGCTAGTTCATACATGCCTGTTCTCCCTTCTTAAGTGTCTAAATGACACTTATGTTGGAATGCTCACCAAACAGAGCCAGGGTACGCTAACTATCCTAAAGGTACCAAGTCCCATCTGATTTTGAAAGCCAAGCAGGGTCAGTCCTGGTTGGAACTTGGTTGGGAGACCACCAAACAAACCCAGACTGCATTTCAGAGGAAGGAATTGGCAAAACCACATCGAAGTATTCGTTGCCTAAAAACCCCCCTATGAAATTCATGGGGTTGCTGTAAGTTGACAGGTCACTTCAAGGCACATACATACCCACACACAAGAAACCTCAGGTGCTGGGGATCCATCGTGGTCTTCTGGGATTCTAGGTGGACCATTCCCCTTCCTCATTATTCTTTCTTTCCTGGGTTTTTCCTTCCCTCCTCCCCTTTAAAAAGTCTGTAATGCCTTGCTTAAGGCATAGTTACTGGCAAGAGGAGCACTGAACTAAAATAGGCTAGTGTTTCTGGTCCCATATTTTTCTTTGCCCACCCACCCCTGGAATGACCCTTGAAACTCAAACTGAATCTGGCTTTTGGGCTGAAGGAAGATTCCCCACCCTTAAAACAGTGGGATTTCCTATGCAGTGTAGAACTTGTGGCCCCCTTCTCTAGTTGGTGATAGTTGCATGAGATCTGAAATTGCTGCTGGGTGTATGTTTGGTGGCACAAGAGAGTCCAAATTATGGAGCAAGCCCAGGCCCTGGTGGCCTTCTCTTTTGTGAAGGCATCTCAAGCGCAGGCTCAAGGAGAAGGGATGAATCATCACTCTAAGCCCAACTATGGGTTGTGAACTTTGGCAGGGCCTCTGTGCAGTTGAGCCTTGTTTGCTGTGCCGTTACCTAATTTGTACATGGTCTGTGTCCTACCGGTGATGACCTCGCTTGGTCAACATTTGTAACCAGGCATACTACACCTTGAGTCTATGGCTGGAATTCATGATCACAGTTACAAATGCATAACTTAGAGTTACACATAGATAACTGATTCATATTCATGATCCCTACATATAGGGAATATACAGGGACTGTAAAAGTCCCCAGTCCTATCTTACTGAGCATCAGCTGCAGAACTACAGAGGTCTGTTTACCTCTTGATCAGAATACAGGAGACTGACATGTCTAGTTCCGCTTGTGAATGACCTCGATGCGAGGAGGATTTGTGACAGTGTTGGACTAGATGGCCCTTGTAGTCCCTTCCAGCCCTATGATTCCATGATAACAATCTGTCCTTCCACACATGGGATTGGATCCAGATTTAGACGCTTCCGCACGAGACTGTTATAGCGCTATGATTCCACTTGCAACATCCTATGGAATCCTGGGGTTTGCAGTTTCGGGAGGGGCCGGCTGGCCCAGGATTCCATAGGATGTTGCAAGTGGAATCATAGCGCAATAACAACCTCATGCGGAAATGGCCTTAGTCATGACTAGAGCAGACCCACTCAATAGCAACAAGATATAACATCAATCATGTCCAATTCAAGTCACATTGATTTCAGTGAGTCCTCTCCAGGTATGACTAAATCTGAACTCAAGTCAAAAGATGCCAAACCGTTGCTTAGTTAAATGTCTTTTATTTCATTTTGCTTCTGTCCTTGTGGTTCAGGTTGGACTTCTTCCCTTTTTTTTTTTTTTTAACAACAGGATAGTATATGTTTGTCCGTGTGTACATATGGATATGTGTGATGTATAGTCACAGAGCTTGGAAATGTTATTTGCCTTTGCTTTGCATCTCCCAGAATCCTCCACCCAGCATGGCCAACTTGGGGGATGCTGAGGGTTGTAGTCTAACAAGGTAATTCTGAGTTCTGTACAGCAGGCTGCAGACGGGTTCTTGCACGTGTGTTGTCCCTGCCTTCCTTCCTTGTTCAGTTTTTAAAACGCTTTAACTTATTTTTAATATGATAGTTTATTTCATTGCTTTCAAATTACTCTTTAGTATTATCACATGGTGGTTTTTAGTTAGTTTGTGTTGTGAAATGCTTGTGGCTTCTGGAAAAAAAATGCCATGATAGAAAACAAAGAAGTAAAATCTAACTTTGGACAACATGGGATGTGCACTCCTTTCTTTGTTGCAGAAACACCCTTAGTTCCTTTTTGGGGAACAGTTCAGGTTGCTCTCCCTGGATAGACACATTTGACTGGAAGAGGTCACTGGTATTTTTGAGCAATTGTGCTGAACTCTGTCACTCTCCCCTCTCTTCCCTTGCACTGACCTTGAGGAGCTAAAATTTAAGCCGGCATGCCATCGTGTGCCCTGTGTTCGCTAACCAGGCCATGTGTAGTTCCCCTGAGCTCACCCAAGGAACTGGTGATCTTCCAGGGATTTCTGGAAATTAGCCATCATCCCTGGCAAATATGGCTAAAGGTGGTAGAAAACGGAGTCATCCAGGTGTTGAGTTATGTTGTTGTTATTTGCTGGCTTCGATTTACAGTGACCGTGTGAATGTGAGATCTCCAACTCACCCTCTTATCAACATTCCTGCTCAGGTCTTGCAAACCCCGTGGCTTCCTTGGCTCCCTCTTCTTAATTTAAACAAAGAAGGAGAGAGAAGAATGCAAAACTAGTCAGCCACCTTCATTCTCCAAGGTCACTGATGATTTCAGATTTTATTTATATATTCCTTTTTTGGATTTTATTCTTGTCCTCATGATAATTGGAAGATAAGAGGGGTTTCCTTCCTTGAGTTTCCAAAACCTATAAGATGTGAAACAGTAATGAAGGGGAGAGGCAACTTGTGGCCCATGGACTACAGGTGCCCTCAAAGGCCTTTTTGGTGGCCTACGACCTGAGGACCTTGGTGGAAAAACAAAATTGTCCACCTTAAAATGTGTATTTTGCCACTTTTGGGCCATTTCTGCACTAGCCTGTTACAGTGCGATGATTCCACTTTCAACATCCGGCTGGCCCCTCCCGAAATTGCAAACCCCAGGATTCCAGAGGATGTTGAAAGTGGAATCATCGCACTGTAACAGGCTAGTGCGGAAATGGCCTGGGAGTCATCCAAGAGCAGCGATTTAGTGTTTAAATGGATCAGGTGGCCATAAACCTTTCTCTCTCTCACACACACATACACACCCCCAAAAGCCAACAATCAAACCAGAAAGTAGCCATTAGGTCCTTTCTGGTTTTGATTTTTCAACCCCAAATTTGGGTTTAGGCCCCTGGGTTTATCAATGTAAAACGTCAGCATCAAGCCAGCACCATTGCTCTGGTGTAATCTACCAACTTGTTTATTTAACACACATCTTAAAAGGTTTAGAATGAACCACACAACAGCAAAGTGTACATTCTTGCTCAGTCACATGAGAAAAGGCATGAAACAGTGGGATTTTCATGTAGAGTTTTAATCCCACAGATGCTTCTGGCTGTAGGTCACTGTGCTCGGCACCTTTTTCAAAAAGTGGACTTCATAGACATGACCACCTCAGTGCTCCAGTTATGACTATTTAGGATTTTACCTCCAGATAAGCATGCAGAGATCTGCACCTTCTGCCCTTGAGTGATTTTTGCCTTAGAGATGTGTACAGAGAGAGCCAAACAGGAAAAAAAAAAGCATCTTGCCTTATCTCTGTGGCCCTTTCCGCACTAGACTGTTATAGCAGTATGATTCCACTTTCAACATCCTATGGAATCCTGGGGTTTGCAGTTTCAGGAGTTATTGTTAATGCCAGGAAGATTTGGAGCCATAGCCCTCAACTGGCCTAAATTGGCAGTCAATTAATCCATTTTGCTGTCTTGCTTTTTCAGCTGCTTTTAAAATTTCCCACTTTCTCTTATCTCTTCCTACTTTTTCCCTTTGTCTTTGTCTTATTTCAATTGCTGCAAACTGAATTCCAAGTACAAAAGTAGTTTGCACTCACTTAACTCAGTGAGGAGGGGAGGAAGGGCAGAATCTTTTCCTTTCCAGTGGGCTCAGGCAAAAAAAAACTGCTGCAGCCTCTCCTAGCTTGTGTGTTCTGCCCCATCTATAACTTTTGGTGTCTCGACCACAACCTTGATGCTGCCTGGCCCTACATGTCCCAGTTTACCCGTGCAAAATGTTGGAGGGCATACAATCATAGAATCATAGAGTTGGAAGAGACCCCAGGGGCCATCTAGTCCAACCCCCTGCTATGCAGGAACACCCATCAAAGCATTCCCAACAGATGGCCATCCAGCCTCTGCATAAAAACCTCCAAAGAAGGAGACTCAACCACACTCCAAGGCAGCCTATTCCACTGCTGGGCAGCTCTGACTGTCAGGAAGTTCTTCCTGAGGTTCAAGCGGAATCTCCTTTCCTGCAGCTTGAATCCATTGCTCCTTGTCCTAGTCTCTGGAGCAGCAGAAAACAAGCCCTCTCCTTCCTCTACATGGCATCCCTTCAAATATTTAAACATGGCTGTCATGTCCCCTCTTAACCTTCTCTTCTGCAGACTAAACATACCCAGCTCCCAAAGCCGCTCTTCATAACGCATGGCTTCCAGACCCTTCACCATTTTGGTTGCCTTCCTCTGGTCACACTCCAGCTTGTCGATATCCTACTTGAACTGAGGTGCCCAGAACTGGACACAATATTCCAAATGAGGCTTAACCAATGCAGAATAGAGTGGTACCATTATCTCCCTCAAACTAGACACCATACTCCTATTGATGCAACCAAGAATTGTGTTGGTTTTCTTCACAGTGCTGACTCATGTTCAGCTTGTGATCTACCAAGACTCCTAGATCCCTTTCACACGTACTGCTATCCAGCCATCCTATATTTGTGCATTCCATTTTTTCTGCCTAAGTGCAGGACCTTACATCTGTTGAAATCCATTGTGTTACCTTTGGCCCAGCTCTCCAATCTGTCAAGGTCATATGGAACTTCTATACCACACAGTTTGAGCACTATGATTCCACTTTAACTGCCGTGGTTGCCATCCTATGGAATCCTAGAGTTTGTAATCTGGGGAGGCATTAGAGCTCTTCAGATGAAAATTTTAAATATGCCCTTCTAGACTGCAAATCCCAGGATTTCATATGATGGAACCATGGCAGCTAAAGGGGGTTCAGAGTGCTATAGTTATGTAGTGTGAAGAGGCCTAGGCAAAGATGCTTGTGTGAGTTTCTAGCTGGATGCCAAAACAAATTTGTTGGTTTTGAGTATAACTACAACTATCACCTGGGAGGGGAGGGGCTGTGGAACAAAACCTCATGGTTTTGCTAGAGCAAAGCTAGGAATTATACTTCTTTCCAGAGGTTATTGGATCACAACTCCCAGAATTCCTGACCACTGGATATACTGGCTTGGCTGTTGGGAGTTGTAGTCCAACAACTTCTGGAGGGCCACATGATTCCCATCCCAGCTTAGAATCCCCAGCTGGAGGTGGCTTTTGGAGATGAAGGAGACAAACACTCTGCACACAAAGAAAGAAAACCAAGTTCTTCTAACTGATTTCTTCATTGGATCCAGAGGGTGACCTCTGGATTTGAACACCAGGTTTTGGAGCTACGGCTTGGCTCTCTTTGAAGAGAATTCATCCCTGAGTTCCTTTGGCTCTTCACCCCGCTTGTACACGCTGACGGTCACCCTGCCTGTTTCGGACCCCCATTTGTTCTTGACATGGATACTGAATTTCCCAGTGTCCTCGCTGCTGACGTTCTCGATGGTGATGGTGATCACCGTGCCCTTCACTTCCATCTTGTACCGATCTTTGAAGGTAACGACCTTCTCGTTCTTGTACCAAGTGATTTCTGGGTATGGATCGCCAGAGATGATGCACGTCAAGCAGAGGGTCTGTGTCACAAATAAATAATGGCATTAGCTGTGGGAACTCACATTGCACAAAGAAAGGCAATGCAGGCATCCAAAGATGCTGTTGTCTTATTAACAGAGCTGGAATTAGCCTGTCCGTAACAATTTGTTGTTGCTGTTTGCCTTCAAGTTGTTTCTGACTTATGGTGACCCTAAGACAGTGGTTCTCAACCTTCCTAATGCCGCGACCCTTTAATACAGTTCCTCATGTTGTGGTGACCCCCAACCATAAAATTATTTATTTATTATTTACAATGCCCCCCCGCCCAGCAAAGGCCGGCTCGCTGGCCAGGAACGGGGGGGGCGGGCAGGGAGGGAAAGAGGAGCCACGCATCTCCCCCAGGAAAAAACTCCTTGAACCCCGCCGGGCTCTGCTTCTGCTTCGCTTTCATTTCCGCTTAGGGGGGCAGTGTGGGAAAAGTTTCCAGAGTGCCGACCCTGGCTGGGGGGGGCAAATCCCAGCGCCTTTGTCTTTTGCGCCGGGCGCAGCTCGCCCCCCAGAAAAGCACCGCCTTGTGGCTCCCTGGCCCTTCCGCAGCACCCCCCTCCGTGGCGACTGGGGTAGGGGCCGTGGTGAGGAGGGGGCCTGCCCCCCGTGCTGCTGCCACCCCCCCAAACTGGCCCGTCAGATGGGAGGTTCTCCCAGTAGCGGAGAAGGGGAGCGATTTCAGTCCTTCCTGAACAGGGGGCAGGAGGACGCAAGCGCATGGCTCATGCTTGCGCACCACCACCAAGGATGGAATGGAGCCTAAGATCATGGGAAATCCGTATTTTCCAATGGTCTTAGGTGACCCCTGTGAAAGGGTCGTTCGACCACCAAAGGGGTCGCGACCCACAGGTTGAGAACCACTGCCCTAAGATGAAGCAATCACAAGATTTTGCCCAGCAAGGGCTTGCCTTTGCCTTCCTCTGAGAAGGCTGAGAGAGCATGGCTTGCCCAAAGTCACTCCGTGGGTTCCCTTGGCTGAGTGGGGATTCAGACTCTGGTCTCCAGGGTCATAGTCCAGCATTCGTACCATTACACAATGCTGTCTCTGTCCAGAACGAAAGCTTTACCTTATTCTCCATGATGGTGGCAACATCTGGAAGGCCTCGGACAACTTTGGCTCGGTCTGGTGGGAGAACAGATGTTACTGTTGTTACATATCCTCCATTTTAATCTATGAAACTGAGCAGTTTCCTTAAGTTATGTTATCCATTAGCTCCAGTATTCCTAATTGTCCTGCCTGAATCTGTACCAAATACCCTCAAGTGGGTCCCTGTGGCCTCCTGTTTTTCCACTTCTCTCTTTTGACCTCAGGAATCTTACCAGACATACCTTGGAGACCATCTGCTGCCTCGGAGTGTAGTGGAGTCTCCTTCCTTGGAGGTTTTTAAGCAGAGGCTGGATGGCCATCTGTCCAAGGGAGAGCTTTGAGGGTGTTCCTGCATGGCAAGGGGGTTGGACTGGATGACCCCCGTGGTCTCTTCCAACTCTACATTTCTATGATTCTATGATTCTATCTCTTGTTTTGTCAGTCTTTCTAAAACTTTAGGAATCTCAGAGGCATGCCTTGGCCCTTTCCCGTCTCCTTGTTGTTGTCGTTTTCTCCTCCTGCCCCAGGAACCTTATCAAAAGTGCATCAGCAACCCCTTTTCTGTTTTCTCTAGACTTTAAATATATTTCCTGATAAGTTAGGAGAACATCATCTTGTTTCTTCAAGGAATCGCCATACTGGGAATTTTGATTTCCAGTTGGCTCCTGCAACTTGGGTTGCAAATTCGGAAGCATCTACCACAATATCCTTTTTTAACCCTTTTCTAGTGAGTCTTCTATTTGGAATTCAAACTTGACATTTTGGTCTGCAACTTAAGAAAACCAAAAACGTTATGTTGCATTTTGAGCCTAGATGGACAATGAATTGAGGCTGACACAGAGAGACATTCCTTTATTGTGTTCTGACTGTTCTTCTACTACTGGGGTCCTTTCCGCATGACACTCTTATAGCGCGATTATTCCACTTTCAACCTCCTAGGGAATCCTGGGGTTTGCAGCTTTGGGAGGGGCTGGCCAGCCCCTCCCGAAGCTGCAAACCCCAGGATTCCCTAGGAGGTTGAAAGTGGAATAATTGCGCTATAAGAGTGTCGTGCGGAAAGGGCCTAGGTCAGGCAGGACAAAAGGTCGGCTCAGGAGGTAATGTCCACTGCAGGTTTTCAAACCAAAGCTTAAAATGGAGATTTCTCAGTTGTCAGGAGGCTATTAAAAGTTACAGTAAAAAAAGGTATCTTTCCCCCCCATATCCCGGGAGAACAGGAGGACAGACAGACCCCTCCAGCTTCCTATTTTTTCTTAATTTTTTTTAAAAGAACTGAGAATTTTTAGCTAGATTTTACAGAAAGAGGTGATCAGTCTTGCTATCAGGGAATGGTAATAAGCAGCATTAGAGAAGATGCTCTCTGGAAATCTGCTCTTGGCTGAATGGGAAAATAAACCCAGTAAGAGTGCCTGTGAGATTTCTCACTGTTTAGGAAAATGTTGAGTGTATAATAGTATGAATTATACTGATGTATCCAAGAAAGAGCATTGCATGCATGTTCAAGTACTTACGCTCTTCCACCACAGCAGCTTGCCTGAAATTAAAAGTGACATAAGAATTAAGTGAGGACTTGCACGGCTTAAATGTGTATCTAATACTCAGTAAAGAAGCTGCAGACATAAATGTCTGTTGCCAGCGATGGGCAATTGCACTAGGGGTGGGTTTGCATTTTTACTCCTGTGCTTTCTGCATTTTCAAGTGGCCTGGTGTGAAAATGTGACCAGAAGTGACAGGCACTCATTTCTGGTTTTAACTTCTTGTCTTTGGGGCCAATTTTCAGCCTTTCAAATTTAGCAGGAGGTTGTGTAATATGCCACATTTTTGGCTTTCAGGCTGCCTTTCACCCAAACCATAGAGTTTCCCATTCAGTGCTCACAACGACCCTGCGAGGTAGGATATCTTTGTAGCCTATCAATGATTTCAACATGCGTTTTCCTGTTCAGATTCCCACAACATAACCACTACGTGCCTCTCTGTGTGGAGAAAGGGATGCCAAGGGTAGCACAGCCCTGGCTAAAGAACAAAGGGGATTTTTTTTTTTTTTAAAAAAAAGAAAGATTCAGGGACCAATAACTTACTTGAGTTTCTGATGTTCAGCCAGTGCATCGTCGAAAGCTGAAAGAAAGAAAAGTAGGTAGGTCTGGACTGACTTGATTTCCAACTTTTTCTACCATTAAAAAATGAAAACAGGGGGTAACAGCAAGAGCTGTGAACCTTAACTGGTTTTCTATATGCAGAAATTTCATTTGTCTCTTTTTGTTTTGCTTTTTTAAAAGTAAATTTCAAGCAAACACAGAAACAGCCAACAACAATGAGATTTGCTGTCACCAATTTGAAAGGGTCAACAATGAAAATGAAGGGATTCAGGGTAGTAGGAGATACTGTGGCTGGTGGGAAAGGGCTGTTTTTATGTATTTTCATGCATTTGGGGGGCTTTTTGCATAGTTTACATGTGAAATTGCACCAAATTAAAAAAAAAATTGGGAGAGGATCAGGGGCTCTGGAGGACCAGTGGGGATTCCAAGAGGACAGAAAAGTGGAGTCCAGAATCCACGTGCTGTTTGTTGACTGCACTTTGCCCTCTTTAATTTAGATTTAGCTTTGGCTAAACATTAGAAATGGGGATTTTAAAGCCCAGTGTATGGACATAGGCAGTTATAATATTTTTCTCTGGGCAAATGTGGGATGGCCCTGGCACCTTGTCCACATGCTGTGAAGAAATAGAAAAGACTTTCTGCGTCCCCAAGGAGAGGAATACTGATGCCCACGCAGAGAACCAGTGTTGAGAATATGGGGAACCTCTGAATCATGGACTCCCAGCATTTTCCTAAAAGAAGAGCCGTTGGCTGGCTGCTCACCTTTCCCAGATAGGTCAGTGGACAATTTGCGTGCCTCCTTCCCATCAGATAACTCCAAGACATATTTGCCTTTGTCGGATTCTTTGGGGTCCAGGATGTGAAGCCAAACTTGGTCCATGGTGGTTCCTGTTTTCAGTCTGTCTCCTCCTTCCAGACGCTTGTCACTGGAAACACAAAACAATATTCTATAACCCAGGGCCATTTCCGCACTAGACTGTTATAGCGCTATTATTCCACTTGCAACATCCTATGGAATCCAGGGGTTTGCCGTTTCAGGAAGGGCCGGCTGACCCCTCCCGAAACGGGCAAACCCCAGGATTCCATAGGATGTTGCAAGTGGAATAATAGTGCTATAACAGTCTAGTGCGGAAATGGCACTGGTGCCTTTTCACACTACAGAAATATAGCACAATGATTCCACTTTAACCACCGTGGCAACTTCCTGTAGAATCTGGGGATTTGCAGTTGGGGGAGAGGAGAGGAGTGATAAGATGAGTTCTACTTCACACCCTCCTCCACCCCAGAAATAAAAAATGGAGAGAATGAACTTGATTGGGGAGGAACAGTTGTTTGAATGTTTGCATCAATCCTGGGCCATTTCCGCACTGGACTGTTATAGTGTTATTATTCCACTTTCAACATCCTATGGGATCCTGGGGTTTGCCGTTTTGGGAGGGGCCTTTTAGGATTCCATAGGATATTGAAATTGGAATAACAGCACTATAACAGTCCAGTGCGGAAATGGCTTTAGTCTGAGCTTTAGAAGAGCTATCCATGGCTCTTCACCTATTTTGCAAACAGGTGTCAGCACCTTAGATATCTCTTAGAACAACACGTGGATTCAGTTGCCATGGGATATAATCCTGCAAATAACATCACCCTGACAATTGCAAACAATCTCCCCCTTCCAGGAATGCAAACACTTCTCATGCTCAGAACTTCCTGAACCACACACTGAGAAGACATACTTGTGATACCACGTGGCTTTCATGGCATCTGTGTAGTACTTCACTTCACTGTAGATTTTGATGCCTTCTGCAGTCGGCTGGATTTTCAAAGGCGAGGCAGAAAGAACTAAAGAGAGAAATAGGGGCATGAGGAGAAGGCTTGGGAAATATGATAGAGCTTTCTCTTTTTGCTTTTCAGTTGAAAGAAACATTGACATTGAAAGAAACATTTCAAAATGAAGACCACATCTACTACTTGCATGTTTTATATGGATATTACTGTTAATAGAATGTAGGCATAGGAATAAACGGCTTACCGCTGATCCTGGCAAGTTCCTTGAGGATGTCATCAAATGCTGTCAAAAACAATTTTTTAAAAAGTCAGGGGTCTGGGTCTACGAGAATGAAGGAATGTGTTGCCCAGTAAGCCCAAGAGGGTCATACCTTCCTTTGTAAGATCCAGCTGAGTTGTATCTTGACCTCTGTCGTCAGAAACTACGGCCTTGAATACTCCCTTATCTGATTTGGAAAACTAGGAAATGAAAACTCTATAAGTCATACATAGAATATCTATCAATAAGATGTTAATCAGATAGACCAAGATCCTACACTGCGGCTATGTAGTGGAAATCTCTGTGTGATAAATTTATGTGTGGAGTGTGCTTGTGCTGAGTGATGATGTTGTGCGACTGAATTTACAACCATTGCACAACCAAATGTGCAACTGAATGGTCACCCATAGACAGTATAATACTGAATGACAGCAGCACCTTTGCGAACTGGAAAGGAAAGTGGACATTCTGCATGAGACCAAAACGCCCAACCACGTTTGTAAGGCAACTTACACATTTATGGCCATTTCCGCACTAGCCTGTTATAGTGCAATGATTCCACTTTCAACATCCCCTGGAATCCTGGGGTTTGCACTACAGTACACTACAGATTGTACAATTGTGGCATTGCTACGGAGCAGTGTTGTTACTCCCCAACCACCTAGTGAAATCAAGGAAGCTGTAAATCTCCCAGAAAAGTATAACCACCTACACAATGGCCATTTCCACACGGGGTATTTAAAACGGTGCAGGGCGTCCTCCACAGAGGACATCTGCACCTTGGAGCGGACTGGGTTCAGACTACTTACCATAGATCCACACCTCAGTCCGCTCCGGAACAACCCCAAGCGGTCCTCCAGCATGCCTTTGAAAGACCTGATTTTTCCAGTCTTTCAAAAGCATGGAGCGCACCACTGCAAGCCTGCTCCCTTGTGCAGATGCGAGCCTGCAATCTGCTGAGAGTGGGCTTTAGGCTGGCAAGCTTCACCGGTTGGTCGAGACCCACGACCAACCAGAAGCCGCCATTTTGGACGCTGGAGCGGTGCAGAGCGATGACCACACACTGCTCCTTCTCATCCCAGACCGGACAGGACCGTCAGAAGATCCAGTAAGTAGTGGTGCGGGGTGATTCCCTTGCCCTGTGCGGAAATGGCCAATGTTGGCAATAATCCTGGTCAAGAAACCAGCTTTGCACAACCCCCTAGAAAGTATAACTGCTCACAGAAGAGTATTTATGCTGGCATAAGTCTCAGCCAGGATTCCAGGCTATATATTAGCAAATTGTGGGTTGATCTAAGAGGACCAGGTTCCTGTGAAATTATTGCCTGAAGAGCTATTCCTTGAACTCCAAAATGATCAGACTAAGGCATTTGTACTTTGGACATATCATGCAAAGACATGGCTCAATGGAAAAGATGGCAAGTGGCCCTTGAAGAAAGGCCATAGCACAGTGGTAAAGGCACATACTTAACACACAGAAAGCCCCAGGTTCAAACACCAGCATCCTCAGTTTGGCCTAGGAAATTGTTTCATCCGGTACTCTGGACACACATGGACAGTCAGTGTAAAATCTACCCTGTTTACCTTTGTAATCCGTAAGAGTCCAGCACCTGTCTTTGGATCATATTGGCCATCTGAGCGGGTTTTGTTATCAAAGAACCACTGGAAGATGCTGTCCTTCTTCATATTTGCTGCCTGTTAAGAAGAAACAGTGAGGACAAGTGAGGTCCTAGTGTTTGGGCAGATGGACAACTGCCCAGCTGACCATCATATTTGCTGCCTGTTAAAAGGAAACAGTGAGGACAGGTGAGGTCCTAGTGTTTGGGCAGATGGACAACTGCCCGGCTGACCACCAGCCCTCTTCCAACCAGCAGGAGGAGCAGAAGGTATACTTAAGTCAGAGTGGGCAAAGTGTGGCCTGGAGAGTACGTGAGATCCGAAGGCTGTTTAGGAAGAAAGACTCAATCCTCCGTTCTGTGCACCACAGTCCTGATCATGATGGGGTAGTTTAAGAACATTTCCGCATGACACTCTTATAGTTTGCAAACCCCAGGAGTCCATAGGCGGTTGAAAGTGGAATCATTGCGCTATAAGAGTGTTGTGTGGAAATAGCCTAAGTCTAACAGTGCTGGGAAAAGTTACGTTTTGGGACTGTGGCTCCTCGAATCTCACTACCAGGATGTGGCCATGCTGGACTGGGGATTCTGAGATCTGTAATCTAACTGCCACTTTCCTCTGATATTTATTATGATTTTTTTAAAAAAAATATATCTAAATTCATCAACTGCAATCATGCCATTTAAACCTCCATTAGATTTGTCCCCTTTCCATATGAATCTGGTAATATGGGAATATTGCTGAAATTGGAGAAAGAATGTTTTGCTATGCAAAAATGTTAGCTGCTTACTAGCTGTGGGTCTCATTCATTTTTAAAGAAGGTCTTTTTTTAGGAGGCTGGTTTCTGGTCTGATACGATTTACCTTGCACGTCAGCAGGACTTCACAGTTTTCGGTAACCTTCCACTGCATTTGCTCAACGAAATGAGGGCCTGAGAGAAAAGTGAGAAGTCAGTCAGTCTATGGCTTAGCAGTTTTGTTTTTTTAGCTCCATCTCGTGGTAAATCATATCAAGGCACCTTTGGAATGAGACTGATATGAAGTGACCGTCAATGAAGCTGTGAGTGGCCAAAGGTTCAGGTGTCAAGCTTGATGGATTTCAATCAAGTTATTGCAACTTGCAAAAACTCCAGGCCCTGGGCGGGGGACAGCTGTAAGTTTACTTAGCAAAGCTTCTTCCTTTCTTCTTTCTGATCTCACCAGGACCTACCCCGTAAAATAACCCAGTGAGGGGCATACTTGGGTCTCAGGTTTTGGCCTGGAAATCTCTATGGCCATTTCTGCACTAGCCTGTTATAGTGCTATGATTCCACTTGCAACATCCTATGGAATCCTGGGGTTTGCAGTTTTGGGAGGGGCCGGCCGGCCCCTCCCAAAACTGCAAACCCGAGGATTCCATAGGATGTTGCAAGTGGAATCATAGCGCTATAACAGGCTAGTGCAGAAATGGCCTATGACTCTGGAGATCAGAGTTCAAAACTCAGCTCAGTCATGGAATCCCACTGGGTGACCTTAGGCAAGCCACACTCTCTCTGCCTCAAAGGACGGCAAAGGCAAAAGCCCCTCTGAACAAATCTGGCCAAGAAAACCCTGGGATAGGTTCGCCTTGGAATCACTGTAAATTGGAAATGAGTTGACACAACAACAGCAGAAAGGGATGGCTGATACAAAGGAGGAGAAGGGTTTTCTGTACCATTAAAACAAGGTCAGGGAATATACAGCTCATGGACCATACGTGGCCTGGAGAAAAATCTGCCCCCCAAAAACCTCTAGATACCCCGAAAGCCCACGAGATCCCCAAAAATTCATCTGCAAATGACAGCTGGAGCTGACGTTATGTGCCTTCTGGTGCACCTCTGTGTCCCCCACAGCTACTTACCCTTTAAAAAAGCTATACAAAAAAGAAAATTTTAGTATATGATATTTCTTTTCAACTAACTTTGGATTTTATTCCTTCCTGCAGATAAGAACAAAAGGAGTGATTTCCATTTCTATTGGCCATTACATTAGCAGAACCAGCTTTTCGAATCAGAGAGAGCCACTGATTTCTCTTACCTTGCTTTCTCTTCCATTCTTTCTTTTTGGCATCAGCTTCTGCTTTAAGTTTCTCAAAATCTGGAAGTGGGTGAGTAACAGTGGATCAGCACATGATACCAAGGAGATACAATTTCATTCAAGGGGAATCATGTTGGGTTTTAATATTGCAATTGGACAAACCTTCCCCCTCAAAACATAAGATTTGTGGAGTGCTCATATCCAAGAAGAGCTTGGAAAAGTTACTTTTTTGGACTATGGCTATGAGTTGGCCATGCTGGTAGGGAATCTTGGGAGTAAGTCTAGAGGGCTGACTTGTTGGAAAGTGAGGTGACATTATATGTTCTTGGTTGATCTGATCTTTCATTTCAAAACTCAGAATCCGGACATGTGATCAAGAGGATAGCATGACAGACCTCTTGCTGGTCCCTGCCCCTTTGGGTTATGAAGCGTGTGGGATTTTATTTATTTATTCCAATTTTGAGTCGTTCTCAGTATGAGAGCGGGACAAAGATCAGATCAGAGGAAGAAAACCAAAAATATCGGATAGGTGTTATGAGAACTGGCAGTGCTCAAAGATAAGAGGACAGGATCTTGTTCCTGCCTCAAGGGTGAAAGATATATAAACAACAGAGGGTCTGGGAAAATGCCTAAACTAGCAGGATAATGTGAGATTTGTGGTTTTCACCAACCACTGCTAAGCACACTGTGCTGTGGTCTCAGCAACTTTGAATGAAGTGTGCTCTGCTACAAAACAAATGCTTTGTTTAACTCTGAGCAAAGTTTGTGGAGTACAAGTTATCCAGAGCATGACAAAATATCCACACTTGCAAAGCTGGTCATGTATTATGGCATTTGAGGCAGAAAACCCCACAAATCTCTTCCCCCCAACAAAATAAAGAGCTAATATTTCGCGTTCCTTTCATTACAACCCAAATTTGACACCCCTCTCTGTAGCTTGCTGTCCAGCTTTTCTTTTCTTTTTTTTAATTTGAATTTTTATTTATTAATTTTTATTTATTTTATTTATTTATTTATTTTATTTATTTATTAATTTTTAATTATTAATAAGATTTTTATTAAAATCATCTAGTAAGCCATATACCGGTAATATAGATCACACATTCAACAGAGAAGTAAATGTTTTATATATACTATGACCATTTCCGCACGGGGCAAGGGAATCAGCCTGTGCTGGTACTTACCGAACTCCTTGGGTCCATGCTTGGGTCCAGGCTGGTCCGGAGCAGTGTTTGGCCGCCGCTCCGCACTGCTCCGGGGATGAAAATGGTGGCTTCCGTTTGGTCGAGGCTCTCCACCAACAGCTGAAGCTTGCCAGCCTAAAGCCCACCCCGGCAGATTGCAGGCTTGCACTGGCGCAAGCCTGCAAATCTGCACCGGAGTGCGGGAACGGAGTGGCGCGCTCCATGCTTTTGAAAGACCTGTTTCAAGTGGTCTTTCAAAAGCACGCTGAACAACCACTTTGGGTCGTTCCGGAGTGGGCTGAGTTGCGTAACTACACTAAGTAGGTCCGACCCAGTCCGCTCCCAGGGGCAGACGTGCTCCCTGGAGGGCGCTCTGCACCTTTTATTTAAGCCCTTGCGGAAATGGTCTATATTAGCAATAGCCAAGATAAAACACATTACCAAAAGAGAAAAGATAAAGATTTAATTTTCTCACAAATTGTTTTCCTTCTTCTCGATATTCATTTAGAACCACACTTCGTACGTACTACACTTCCCCCTCAGTTCTCTGCATACATACCGTCCCCAACCAGAGCCAAAGTGAATTGGTTTTCTGCTTTGCCGTCTTTCAGCTGGGCAGTGTAAGTCCCTTTGTCATCGTCAGAGAAGTCCTGGATGATCAATTCCACCAGGCCTTTGGCTCTGTCAAAATTGATCTTATGGCTCTAGCGTCAAAACCAAGCAAAACAGCCCATTAAGAAAGGAGAAGACATTCGGCGAGAAGTCAGGTGATACAATAACACACAAATGCAATTCATGCACCATTCGTTCACATACTCGCACACCACCACCAGTGCACACCACAGCACAGCAATAAGAAACAGTAATTCATCCATGTCAGCTCAGTACGCCAAGCCTTCCAAAACAGGAAAAGGCCTTTTACCAGCATCCTGACTTCTGGTAAAACACATTTTTAAAAAAGTGAGGGAATCTACGCCAAACCAAATCATCATCAAAATATAAATGCAACAAATATGAATATTGCAAGGTGCAATATTGCAAGGATGTCGGGAGGCTGTGATCCTGTCGTGCTTTGAGCCCATGTGTCAGCAATTCATATAATAGTAACTGCATTTGATTCTTAGGGCAAAATCTGCTAAGTGCTAAGATGCATCCCCTTCTAACAAACATTTTAAAGGTATTTTTTTGCTTTTTATTTGTATCGTATTATGATTATGTGTTTGCAATTTTAGGTATTGCTTTGTAGTTTTGTTGCTTCTTTGTCTTCTTTTTCCTTCCTTTTAATAAAATAGATAAATAAATAATGCTTGCAACTATATATGCACTTATAACATTTGTAATATCAGTAAGCTCCAAGTGAGCAATTTGCTCTGTGTTCAATGTCTTCTTGGAACAGGCATTTGGAAGGGAAGATCAAACGGGGATAATAACGGAAGGACAAGGAAGTGTTATGGGAATGTTTAGATAGGAGACAGGAACATATTCTGGTTCCTATGATGAAAAAGTATGTAAATAATTGTATGTCTGGGAAAACTGCTGGAGTCAGTGGGGTGATTTGACATGTAAGGTTTTAGCTTTGTTGTGCATACCAAAATTCAAAGGGAAAGTTATAAAACTTATGCTTCACCCTAATGCTGCAGTCTCAGCAACGTTTTGCTAACGTTGTTGAGTTGCTTGCTTTTCTGAAATAAATGCTTTTGTTCTGAAACTCTGAGTAAAGTTCTTCAGAGCAAGTTAGTCAGGACATGACACCGGAACATCGCTTCACTGTCTCCATAAGGTCTATTGTGGGCCCTCAGCCCCCAACAGTTGCCCTCTCTTGCTTTATGACATCACAGGGGCCTGCCCCCTGACATCATAAGTTCACACCCCCTGGTCTCCAGCTCTGACCTGGAAATCTCAGGAAATGGGAAGCTGCTCACCTTCCAACCCTAAGTGGGACTGCTTCCATAAAAAAGAAGCCACCCTGGTGCCCCCTGGCTTTTAGCATTGGCTCACAATTTTTGCACAAACTGAATGCTGGGAAACTCACTGGAGTGCTTGAAAGCTCTTTCCCGTTGAAAATCAAGTGAAGTTCTGCCTCTGGGGAGAGCTTTTCAACCTCCAGCCACAGTCGAACCTCCCCTTTCTCCAGCACATCGATGTTCCATCCAGATATCAACTCGATCACTGATGGGAAGAGAAGACAATGTAAAAGATGTTCAAAATCCAAGACTGAGGCCTAGATCTAATTGGTAGCCCCAATGAGGGTAGACCCACTGAATTAAGGGAACTTGCATCCAAGCTGATCTTCCCATTCCCATTGATTTGATGTGTCTCTTCTGATTGGCACGACTAATTGGATTGAGGCCAGCCAATGGTGAGAAATGTGTGAGCTGCAGTGCAAGAACATCTGGAGGATCACTGGGTTCCTACCCCTGGTCTATAGCAACAATGTGTGTGTGTGTGTGTGTGTGTGAAAGAAAGAATGTGTCTTCAAACTTATGGTGTCCACAAGTGTCACTTATGGTAAGCCCATTCATTTCATAAGGTTTTGTTATGGAAGGAATGCTCAGAGGTGTTTTTGCCAGTTCCTCCCTCTGAAATATAGTCTACAGCACCTGGTTGGCAGTCTCTCATTCAAGTGTTAACCAGTCCTGGGCCTACTTAGATTCCAAGATCAGAAAGGATCTGGTTTAGCAACACTTACAGGGGTTTCGAATCTCATGGCTGATCTTTCGGAGCTTGTCCAGTTCTGAAAAATACAAAGAACAGAAGCCATCTTAGAAGTGGAAGTCAGAAGCAAAGGGAAGCTTAACTCTATGGCCATCTACAAGATAAGTTCTTTTCCAAATAGCTTATATCCTTTGGTTCAGCAGCCAGATAGATACTGTGCTGAAGAAAAAGGTAGAATTATCTTTGAGATACCTCGGCGAAGTCACTGGTTTACAGTGCAATGTCTGCATAGCCCCCAACATTTCAAAGATGAAAACCAGAACATGTGTGGTCAAACATTGTCAGAGTATGGTCAAGACGGCAGAAGTTATGAATGAGAGCAAACATACAAGCTGGGAGAACAGGACCTGAGGGGATCACCCCCAGGCTCATTATATGTGGGCTGCTCTGATCAAATTGCTGGAGGTGGGGCACATAGCCTGCAGATATATGTGGCTCCAAGACCCTTTCTGTAGCCCATATGAAAATTCATCTTCTTTTGTCTGATGCTTTTCTTCTTTTGGGGGGGTGCTTGGAAGCACATGTCTCAGGCCATTTCCACATTAGGCTGTTATAGCGCTATGATTCCACTTTCAACAGCCTATGGAATCCTGGGGTTTGCAGTTTCGGGAGGGGCCGGCAACTGCAAACCCCAGGATTCCATAGGATGTTGAAAGTGGAATCATAGCACTATAACAGTCTCATGTGGAAGTGGCTCCAGTTTTCCTCTGTGAAATGCTGGAGTCTGTCAACATGCAGATTGAACAAGACTTTAAACAAATAAATAAGCATTTATTGTTTACCTTCTTCTGTTAAAATATGGCTGGCAGAGATGTCTTCATCAGTGTCAGTTACTTCTACTGAGTATGTTCCCAGATCCCTTTCAGTGGCATATTTCAGGATGAGCTTAGATCTTAAAGGACAGAAAAAAAATGGAAGCAAGCAAAATGAGAGCCAGTTGCACATCTGACTTAAAGTACTCCCCAGGGTTGGGTATATGCTGCAGTTTTGCAGTAGCACAGAAAAAGCATAGAACGTAGAAAAGAGTACATAACTTCTGCTTCTTGAGAATCTCAGCTTTCATTTGATACGGAAAGTTTCTAGCCATGATGGCTGTAAGAAATTTGCTTGAAAAAAACAGGTGAACTTTGGCTGAAGTGCTTGGATAGCAATTTGAATAGGATCTATGCACATAAAATATGACACATACACTTGATGTCTCATTGCCACCCCACCCCAAATCCAATCATGTGTGGGTGCTCAGGTGTGTAGGGAAAAATACATGTTCTTGCTCACCAGTATGGGAATGTCTGGGAAGGATCCAGGAAAATAATTGTCTTATCAAGCCCATATATGGAGAAAATATGCTTTACACAGGGCATTCATCTTTTTATTTTAAAGATGCCCCTGCTTTTATGACTTTAGCAGTCTACTATACAGGAGAAAGCCTCCCAGATATGCAACTAATAATGGTTGGAATCTAGCATTTTCCCAGGCGCTTGGGAGAGTAAGTTTCCACACCTTGTTCCTGCTGCTAGAATCTAGCAAATATAGGATTTTTTTTGGAAACTGGAATTGCTACACCCTCAGAAGCCCTTGAGGTGTACATGGAGGTGGCTGTGGCACCTCTGAGAAGGTTTTGAGTCCATAGCCTGGAGTTTGTCCACTGCTGCTTTAGGTCCCGTTGAGGCTGTCAGCTTACTTGTCATCTTTATCTACCACTTGGACTCTGTCTGGATTTGGAGGCCCTTCGTAATCCTTGGACCAGATGAATTCAGAGGTGTCAACCATTTCAGGAGCCTCAAAGGCCATGTAGATGAATCCTTCTTCGTCTACCCCGAGTTCAATTTCTTTGGTGCCTACAAAAGAAAGGTTTTTAAAAGTTATTTTTCAACAAGTGGAGAAGAAATAACAATGGGAGCACTTTATCTCCAAGTAAAGGTTGATGGGACTTGAGGAGGTGGAAGAAACTAGAATCTTTCTGTTCTTGGAGCCAAGGAGGCATTGGGGGGGGGATGAGGAAGCTGGAATCTGAGGCCATTTCCGCATTAGACTACTATAGTGCTATTATTCCACTTTCAACATCCTATGGAATCCTGGGATTTGCAGTTTAGGAGGGGCCTCAAAGGCCATCCACAAAGGCCAGCCTCAAAGGCCCCTCCCAAAACTGCAAACCCCAGGATTCCAGAGGATGTTGAAAATGGAATCATCGCGCTATAACAGGCTAGTGCGGAAATGACCTGTGTCTGGCATTCTGTTGGTAGCAATCACAGATGGATATCTGATGCCTGTTTATGTCGGTTCTTCGTATTCTCTTCCGTCTTCTGCAATGACCAACCTCCCCTCCAACTCACTGCTGAGCTGTTTAAGCCCCTCACAGCCATTCCATGACTAGTGGAGAATGAAGGGGATCAGAGAAGTATCCTGTCTGTGTCCCTGTGGCCAGACGCAGAACAATGACACTGTCCGCTGAGGAATCCAGAAGATGATGTAGACATGGGGCATAGCCAGATGCTTCTCCTTTCTTCCCTGGTCTCCATCAGCCATAGAAATGTAGAGTTGGAAGAGACCACATGGGCCATCCAGTCCAACCCCCTGCCATGCAGGAACACCCTCAAAGCACTCCCGACAGATGGCCATCCAGCCTCTGCTTAAAAACCTCCAAGGAAGGAGACCCCACCACACTCCGAGGCAGCACATTCCACTGCCAGACAGCCCTGACCGTCAGGAAGTTCTTCCTGGGGTTCAGGTGGAATCTCCTTTCCTGCAGCTTGAATCCATTGCTCCTTAGAATGCTCCATAGAATGGCCATGGGTGGGATGCAGAGGTTCAGCAGGGAGTGTTGAGTCCAAAACTGTATCATAATTCTGCATATGGAACTATTCCATATTTGACCACTGGATGACTCTGTAATGTTTTGTTGCACTAGGGGCCACACTTAAAATAAGCTCTGGGAAAGTAAAATGATTTTTACGCTGCTGTAGTTCCCCAATGGGCCTGTGGCCGAGAGGTTTATACCTGGTTTGGTTTTTACGACCACTGGATCTGATGGCAGAGATGGTGGGCCAACCCCAGCCTTGTTCATGGCCCTCACTCGGAAAATGTAGCACTTTCCCGTCTCCAGATCAGACAGCTGTAGAAGGGAAATATAACAGAAAGGCGCCGGTCAGAGAGTGGTTGACAGAGATGACCGTTGAACCTGATGCAGGAGTTTTAAAGTGCAGACAGACAGACAGACAGTTTATTGGGAGGAAAATGTTACCCCAGAAGTGAAATCAGTAAATGGACTGGCAACAGTACGCAAAAGAAACAAGCTTCTTCTTAGAGGATTTTTAGACATTTCTAAAGGGGCAACCATATTCCCTATCTCTTGCTACCAAGAAATAACCAAGAAACTTGTGACACCTTAAAAACTAACAGGATGTGTTTAGCATATACTTTCAGGAACAGCCAACCCTGCCTCATCAAATACATATGACCCAAGTGTCTCTGTAATAAACTGCTAACTCAGCAAAGACTCCAACTATCCAAAGAAGAACCACAGCTTCCTCGGGTAGCAAAGCATAGCTCTGTTCCACACAGCGCCTTCCCAGGCTTTAAATGCCTTCTTATCTCCAGTCACTGATCTGTTATCTCCAATCACTGATTGGAGAGAAAAGCAGAAGGCATTTGCATGCCATATGGGGAATGCCGGGGGACTGCATCAAGCCTGCTATTGTTCCTTACCTTGTCCCAGCTATAAAGCAATTACAATCCCTTTGAGAGAAACTGTGCTAATTAAAAATTAGTTTTCATTTGTCTATACACTTTCATGAACCACCAAGTTAAGGCCATTTCCGCACTAAGCTGTTATAGTGCGATGATTCCATTTGCAACATCCTATGGAATCCTGGGGCTTGCAGTTTCGGGAGGGGCCGAAACTGCAAACCCCAGGATTCCATAGGATGTTGCAAGTGGAATCATCGCACTATAACAGCTTAGTGCGGAAATGGTGTAAGACAGCCCACCAGAACACATTGTGGCCTGGCAGATGTTTGACTCTCTCCATCCCACAATTTTACTGGTTCTTATCAAGAAAGGAGCAGCGGTAATGTAAATAAATGTGGGGGTACAGCAAATGCAGTGGCAGAGACCTTCATGTGGGTGCTGTTTATTGGCTGCTTATTCAGTTGTTCCCAGGAGTCTGATCCCTCCTTGCAGGCATCCACATAATAGCCAGTGACGGGGCCCACTCCGGCGTACAAGGGTGGCTCCCAGTGGACCATGAGAGATGTGTCCCGCACTTCAGTACACCTTACATCATAGGGAGGTCCTGTTTTATAAAGGAAGATGGGATTTCAAAGCACATAGGAAAAAAGAAGGGAAAGACACAGAGACAAAGCACATCAGTATCCCTGGCTTTAAAAGTGGGTATTCGTCCTCTGTCCCCTCTCCGACCAAGGCCATTTCTGCCCTACACTGTTATAGCGCTATTATTCCAGTTTCAGCATCCTATGGAACCTGGGGTTTGCAGTTTCAGGAGGGGCCGGATGGCTCCTCCTGAAACTGCAAACCCCAGGATTCCATAGGATGTTGAAAGTGGAATCATAGCGCTATAACACTCTAGTGCGGAAATGGCCAAAGCGATACAATACTGCTATAATTGTGTAATGTGAATATATACTCGGTTACCACGGTTACAATTTACCTACTTGTAAGACCTGGTCTGTCCCATGAACTTTACCTGGCTCTGGCATTGTCCACTCCTCGCACTTGAAAACGTCACTGGGTTCGGACACTTTCCCAACACCAACCACGTTCATTGCATAACCACGGAACTCATAGAAGTGCCCTTCAGTCAGATCGGGGACCTGCAGAATTGCAAGATCATGAGAATATTTCCCACAGTTTTGTCTAAAAGCCATGGTCTCACATTCTGGGAGAGATGTACTGCTTTTCTTGTTTAAAAAGTAAAACAAATCCCCCTCTCTACTCCCCGTGCAAAAGCACAAACAAATGTAAAATAAAATAAAATTACAAAAGCATAACAAGCATTGCTGGCCATGCAACAAATGTCTGTAGATTTGATGTAACTATCACAAATAACTGATGGGTGTTGCAAGAAAGAAGTAACAAATCTTCCTGGTGATATTTTGAAACTGTTGAGATTTTTAAAAAATGACCACATTTCTCCTAGGAGCAAAACTGGCCATGCCAAAAATTGCTTCCCAGGTAGTCCTATTAATATCTCTACTCTGTTGACTTGTAGAGAACTCAAAAGTCAGGCACTACAGTTAAGAAACTTGAAAACGCCCCAAATCAAGGGACCTTTCCACACTACACAGTTATAGCACTTGGATCTCACCTAACTGCCATAGTTGCAACCTATGAAATTCTTGGATTTGTACTTTTATAAGGTACTTATAATTTTCTGCCAGAGAGCTCGAATGTCTCAGCGAACCACCAGTTCCATAGGATGCAGCCATTGCTGTTAACATGGAATCAAAGTGCTACAATTGTGTAGTGCGGAAAGGTTCACGGTTCCTTCTTGAGGCTCAACTATGCTCCATTTCGGCAATGCTATCAGTGCCGGGCCATAGTTAATGCCACATGAATGGTAAGGAGGCATTCTTCAGCAAAAAGACTAGATAGAAGGGGTGAGGCAGGGGAATGGCCGCTTTTCCTTTGCGTCTTCTGGACCCTTCCTCGGAGCCAAAATGTGACATGAGCCTCCATACCGTGTAAACACGTTGAGGGATTGGCTTAATGTTGATCTCGTGCCAGTCAATCTCCGAGACATCGTGCTGATCCAGGAAGTAACCCAGAATGGTTGTGCCTCCTTTGCGTTTGGGAGGCTTCCAGCCAATGGTCATGCTATTCTTCCCGCAGTCCAGCAAGGCAAAACTACGTGGAGATGATGGACAGGCTAGGTGGGAAAGAAAGAAAGAAGGAAGAGAGAAAGAAAGAAAAACACAGGACAGGTTTGACATGTGGCTTCTCTCCCTAACTGGGGGTGAGTTGGTTTTTTTTTGGGTAGGTTGGGTAGGTTTGAAAAAGAGACTGCACTGAGTTTGGAAAAGTTAATCCCAGAGTTTCATCGGTGGAATGGTTGATGGTCACCAGTTGTCATCCCCCAAAAGGAATGTCCCTGTGTTCTGGGATTGCATCCATGCTCCAGTAAGATACTTACAGATAGCCTGTCTGACAAGGATGGGGTCCGACTCAGGGGAGCTCTCCCCCACTCCTGCTTCATTGACACATTTCACACAGAAGACGTAGTGTTTGCCAGTTTTGAGTCCTGGAACAGTGAACCTGGCAAACAAAATGAAACGATAAAACAAAATGTGAGTCATGAATTGTAAATCTGTCTCTTTCATAAGTGCAGAGATGGGTGTCAAGAGTCCAGACTGTCCAGCCATAAGAGAGAATGCAGGAGCAGCCCACAGTAGTTTTGGACCTGAAGGAAAGAACAAGACGGCGGCCCCCTTTGGTTCCAATATGGCTGCTTCTTCCATTCCATGCCACAAAGGCTGATTCAAGTGGCAGGCAAGTCTTTCTCCAGCATTGCCTATAGAGACAGCATCCTCAACCACGGCCCTTTTCGCACGGGCTTTCTGTCGCGCGAGAGCCCCCTGAGCCTTGCGGGAGTGGGAGCGTCGCTCTGCACGACGCACTCCCACTTCCGCCGCGCTCACGGGGCTGCAGCGGCGCGATCATGGGTTTTTTGATATTTTCCTCAAAGCAAAAATCACCCACGCTTGCGCAATGCTCCCGGCGCCCACACGCACTTATCTCCTGTGCGGAGCGTCGGGGAGGCGGCCGGGTCGCACTTCCTTTCCTCCGCCCCTGCGGAAGGAAGGGGCGGGGCGGGGCGCTAGTGCGACAGACGCGACAGCCTCCTGCTTCGCGTGAGTGGGGGGGACAGACGCAACAGCCTCCTGCTTCGCGCGAGTGGGGAGGGTGGCTCGTGCAAGAAGCCTCCTCCGGGAGGCTGCCGCTTCCCCCTCGTTCCTTCGCCTGCGGAAGGAATGAGGGGGAAACGGCAGCCTCCCGGAGGAGGCTTCTCGCGCGAGCCGCCCTCCCCGCTCGCGCGAGAAGCCTCAATGTGAAAAGGGCCCACATTTAAAGGCAACAGACTAGATTTGAGGGTGCAGATAGGATGCAGGGTCCTCCCTTTCTTTCCTGTAACACTTTGCTTACAGCATGTGCTGCCGGCCAAAAAGTAGGA